>VUQI01007214.1:2617-13377 GCA_015106735.1 Paratilapia polleni | reverse complement strand
CTGGAAAAACCAATCCTCAGAGTTGGGGAACATTGTCAGAGCAGAAGGCAGCAAGTTTTCTTCCAGCATAACATTGTATGTGGCTTGATTCATACGAAGAGCCAGGCTGAAGTTTGCAATAGACCATAAGGATTGGATCATAGCGGACTGGAGTAAAGTCATCTTCTCTGATGAGTCTAATTTCCAGCTTTGTCCAACAGCTGGTCGTCTAATGGTTAGACGGAGACCTGGAGAGGCCTACAAGCCACAATGTCTTGCACCACTGTGAAATTTGTTGGAGGATCAGTGATGATCTGGGGATGCTTCAGTAAGGCTGGAGTTGAGCAGTTTTGTCTTTGCAAAGGACGCATGAATCAAGCCACGTACAAGGTTATTCTGGAAGAAAACTTGCTTGAATTCTTGCTAAAATGCAATTTCATTAAATGAAATTTTAAAAAGCAAAGAAGAGAAACACCCTTCAACCATGTTATGAGTGTTGATGTTGCATAGTTTGTCCAGGGCACTTCCCTGTTGGCAACGCAATTTTTTGGAAAGCAGCTGGTCCAAGCAGAGTCGGGCAGTGCTTAAATCCATCACTTGTTGTGACAATAAAACAAGACTCTTTTTAAAATGCATTGTCATATTATTTTAGTAAGGACTCGTAAATAACTACACATAACAAATGTTAGGGAAATATGATTATGTTTCGTGTGTCTGAAAGAAGAAAAAATTTTGTTTGATATATCAGATATTTAAATCCCCAAATATCTGTATAGGTATTGGTCTTAAAAATTCTATATAGGTCGGGCTCCATACAGTATGCAGTATATTGTAGATGTATAATAAGGGCTTTACATGAATTTTATTCAAAAGCATGTTGTTTTTGTCTCTTACTGGCAAATTAGTTTGTATAGTAAATGTTTTGCATTTTGGTAGTTTGGTATTTTGAAATGGGAACAAACAAATAAAGAAAAAGCTGTTGATCAAAATAACAAGCACTATAGTTTTATCATTGCTTATGGTCTAACAGCTGTTAATGCTGGGGAATTTAAACTAACCTAGTGATTAGAAAACCAAATCCTGTTTTTAACTGCGTATTTAATATTGTACCAAGCATGATTAAACAACAAAAAGAAAATATTCAAAGAAACTGTCTTTGATTAATATTGAGTTGGTATTTAAAAATCCTGATTTTTTTCATGATTTTGCTACAGTGATTATAGTTCAGACATTTCAACAAAGAACTTTGATTTAATAGATACACTGGTACAAAACATGTGAAAACAACCTTATCTGTGTTTGCCTGCCTGATCACAAAGGAACATGAACCACAGTCATGCTGTTTATTGTAGGGCAGGGCTGACAGTACTGAATGCCTTTGTACCCAACACTCTCTTTTTGTTGATTTATCTCTTACTCATTCCTTACTGGCAATCCTCATCTGGTTCCTATTCCTGGAAACATCTCAAACCTTTATTATATCAGTTATAGTTATTCAACCTGCTAACCAATAAAAAAGTACATAAAGTTAAAAAATTATAAGTTTCTTAAAGAACTGTGATTATCTGTCCCCTCAGGGATCCCTGCTGGTGTTGTCAACATTGTCCAGTCCAACTTCCATGCGCCACCCGAAGGAAAAACAGTTCTACATGCTGATGTTGGTGTTCTGCCTCGTCTTCCCCAACTTCATGGTTTTTTTTAAATCACTGTGGCGATGTGCCTTCAAGAACTTTGTACACCCCAACATGAAGACGATGGCACTTGTATGTTTTTCTAAACTTTACCAATTTTTTATGTCACCAGCTTTGCACTTAACCATAACAAGATATTAGAAAAATGCAAACTTTAAATCCTTATTTACAACCTTGCATAGTAGCAATGTTTGTTCTGATCTTTTTTGGCACAAGGTAGGTATAGTCATAACTCTTTTCTTCTTGCCCCAATAATTTATAAAGATATATATGTACCATAAAGAGGATCTTATCTTATTCTTATTTAAGTGGTTTTTATTTGAGTTTGTACATTTTACAATTTCCTTGAAAACTCTACAAGGGGACAACAATAAGTGGTATGAAAATAACTGTTGCAGAAACTGAACCTGTGAAGGTGGTGATACAAATTAATGATGATTATAAATTGTCCCAAATCACCACATTTTGCTGTATTATTTTGACTGGTATTCATTACATTCACAAGACCAAACCAGTTTCAGCCATCTGTAACCAATAGAAATATTGTATAAGTGAGGACATAATTCTGGTTTTACGTCTTTTCCAGATTTGTGTCATTGAGTGCCTGGTGTCTCTTGGTACTGCAATCCTCGTGCTGGTCGTTATGCCGCAGTTTGACGTGTTGACTAATCTCTTCATCAGTGGAGGAGTCTGCATTGTGTCTGCAATTATGCAGATAGTATTCAGACTACAGCAAGACACCTGGAAAATTGTGTTCCCAGTCTGCTCCCTCATTCTCACCTCTATTGGTAACTCTTTTTAAATTACTTTCTATCTGAAAGACTGTTTTTCTGGTTTTCTTTTTAGCAATTGTCATCCACTCAACATTCACAAATTCAGTGTGGTGATGCTGAATGTTGAATCCAACTTTCTTTTGCTGTTATCACCCAGGAAAACAAAAACCATGAATTGCTCCACAAAAGTATATTTTATGATAATTAGCTCACAGGAGGTATAGGTAGGAGATTTAATAGCCATGTCAGCAAATGTTTCCTATTCACAAATTAGTGGTAGGAAGTGGATGAAGCAGAAAGAAGTAGAGTCAACAGTTATTTTCTTCCTCCTGTATGTCACATTCCTTGTTTTTGTCTGTTTCTCCCAATTATTTTAACACTTCTCAATCAGGGTTTTCAGGTTTTGACTGAATTGATTTGACTCTAATTGTCAGTCAGCTCTTTTTAACTATCTTTCCATTGTTGTCTTGTGTGTCCAATTCTGGCTCCTCAATTCTGCCACCCTCATTACGACAACAGTCTCAGATAAATTATGTAAAATTTGTTAACTGTCAAGACAGCCCTGTCAAGTTCTGATATGAGCCTTCAGATTCAGATTTGCAAATAGGATGCAAGTTTAATTTTAAAAAAAAAAGAAAAAAAAACAGAAATAGACCATCAACTCACATTTTTAGAGAAATATTGACAAAGATGTAGCTTCTATGTAAATGCAAACTAAAGAGAGAAGTATGTCATTCATTTAATGGAGGCCTGTATTGCCCTTCCTTGTTTTCTGTCATACATATACACTGTTGCAGTGACACTCATATTAAACATTGCCAAAGTTTCAAGTATTGAGGTAAAAGAGAGAGAGTATCCTAATATAAGATAAAGATTATTTTGAGCTGTAAAGCTAGTAGAGTCTAAAAATAAAAAAAAAAATGTGGATCTGGAAATTAGCATAATAGGTGCCCTTTCAGTGCTATTTGCATAGATAACCACAAGTAACAAGATGCTAGTGTGCCTCCTAGAAATTACATATGTATAACACTAAATCGTTTCCCCAGTTATACCATAGCAGCAAATGCAATAACTTCAGGGGAAACATCAGAGTCTGGGGTTCACATTCCCAGTCCCATTTCAGGTTACATTCAAGCTATGACATCACTTCTGTAAAGAATAGACAAAGGCAAATGATGCCAGTGCCTAAACAGAACTGTAAAAAAAATATAATAATGCCAAAGTCACTACAAGTGGACATTATTAGTATTTTGTCAGAAAGTTAAAGTACATGTATTAATAACTTTCCAGGCAGTGAGGGGCAAATGAGGGCAAATCACTAACAACTACTTTAATATTGCATTATTGAAATGACAACCCTGCGTAAAAAGAGAAATAAACTTTAGATATGCATTTATTAACTGACTAATTTGACCAACAGGTTACTGCCTCCTGGGAATTGACTACTATGTTCGTGTAACATCATTTGTGGACAGACAGGGCGCTGACTGCTATTTCTTCGTGGGACTTGGAATTTTCGCTTCCCTACTTGTCTCTTTGTGCTGGTGGGAAAATTCACTCCAAGCAACCAACCGCATGAAGGTATGCTGTTTTTCTATAGTGGAGCTTCAGCAGGATGTTGAACTCTTCCAAGCCTGTATGTTTATGATGTGGAAACTTATTTATTTGACAAGATCAGTGAGAATCCTTTTTCATCTCTTATCCCACAGGACACATTGTCAGAATTGGAAGGTTTCAGGGACTTTGTGTTTGTCATCAGCAGTATTCTGAGGATATTGGTGATAGGTAATTATTTGCCATCAATGTCTGTATTGATGCAAAGAGTGCAGAAAAAAAAACATACTGACAAAATTACACATGCTCTTGTGGTGTATTATCATCATCCAACATAACTGTGTTTTTTTTCCCATGCATGATGATTATAAAAGAAATTTCTCATTTCCTACATTCACACTGGAGAACAAACAGATTTCTATGATGTCAAGGGTGCAGATGGATTGCGGAGGATGTTCTCCAGTTGTGATGAATTCTTCAGTTGTTGTTTTCAATATTTCTAAAGCTAGGCTTTCTATTCTGCACAACACACTGCTATCAATCTATTTCACTCTACAGTTTCCTTTTATTTAGTTAAAATCCAATCTCTTTCTTAACCTATAAAATTGGCACACTACATTTTATTTCAGAATTGGAAGGTATTGATATTTTGTGTTATCTGTACTTTACATCTGTGCATGTTGCAAATTGTTTCTTCTATATGGAATTTTAAAAGTCACCAATCTTATATTTATGGTATTTTCAAAATAAATGTATTCTGTATCATAACAATATTTGCTTTAAAAGAAATAACAAAGAACAGTTAGACAAATATTATTTTATGATGGAACAAATTATTTTGGAAATTATCCTGAAATACAGAAGGAGTGCATTTTTAAATGCGGGAAGTATACAGCATTATTTTTTTCTGTCGTAGGGGCTGTATACCTGATCTACCATGCGCTTATTGCAAAGTCGATCGTCTGGTCAGACTTCAACCTGAACCAGAAAAATGACTGGGAACTCCTGCAAATAGGACTGGTGGTGTTTTTCTTACAGGTAAGTAGAAGGAAGAGGGGGGAAAACTCACATAGACACAGACAGACAGAAATGGTATATAAGCAGTAGAGTGTGTGTGCATAGACATCTATACTTGTTTTCCTTTGATTCTGTTGGGGAGGTACTCTCTAAAAATTGTGACTTTCATAGAGAAATATTGAAGTGTGCATCTTAGCTTGACTATTCCTTCTGCTTTAACAGGTACACACTTGCTAACATAGACCCAAAACATGAATAACATCCAGCCTATGTCCACAGAACCAAGAAATGTGTCCTTGTATTAATAGTTAAGTGAAAATAATCACTGAGATAAAAACACAAGTAAAACTGAAAGTAAAAAAATTTAAAATGCATTGTTGGGCTCATGCAACATGTGTTAAAATTCCTGTAGAAAGATGAGATGCCATAAATGTAGAATCTGATTTGTAATTGCATGTAGCAGACATAATTGTGTCTGAAGTTGATTAAGCAGAAAACATATTTTTCTGTTATTACATTAAATAATTTATTTTTGATGGCTCACAGCAGGTTCAGTCTAGATTAAAGCACCAAATTAATTACTTAATATGACAAACTTACTGAAATCAACCAAAATCAACTCATCCACACTGATTCTTAAGTAGCCCCAGGTTTAATCAGTCATTGATCTCTGTATCCACTGCTTACTCGCCTAAGGCATAATTATCACTTATTCCATCTATGACCCAAGTTCTGAAGTGTAAAGTACTTTTTTGCACTATATTTTTTTTCACAAAGACATGTCTTAATTGGTTCAGAAACATATCTTATTGGTGGCACTGCAGTCTGAGCAAATATCTAAACAGCTACATTTAACATTTAAATGTGCATCTGACAATAAATTAAAATAGACCTAATAAATATTTCCTTTATCTCCTGTCCCAGGCCTTCTGCTCAGCAGCCTGCCACTGGTTTGGGGTGGTGGCCTGTAAGATTCATGCTGTCAGGATGAGTTTTGCCCTACCTCTATGTTGCACGGGACCTGCAATGCTACTGCTGGGACTGTTACTTTTTATAACAGAGGCAGAAAAACTGGAGGGCACAAAAGCAGGAAACATCTTAGGTGAGATTTTTTTTATCATGTATTATATACATTTGTTTATAAGGACAAGGTCAAGTGAAATTGAACTACCTTGTATAAAATGTGACTTGCAATAAGTTTTGCATTCTTCTTTTAAATTTTTAATTAGTAGCTTCACCGCAGGGGTGTTTCCAGGATTTTTAAATGGGGTGTTTACTTAAGTAGCCTAATAGTACAAAAGTTTCCGCATCAAAATATACTTAAAGTACCCAAAGTAAAAATATTCATATGCAGAATGGACCTTTTCAGAATCTCATGCATTATATAATTATTGATTTATTATTATGTATATCACTTTTTAATTTTGCAGTTGGATTTAATTTTAATTACTTATATACGGATGGGTAGCTTTACCTATAATAATATACTAGTAGATTTAGTAGATATATGATATTTGAACTTTAAAATAAATCTTATGAAGTACAAAGTACAGTATTTGGGGGACCAATCAATCATACACCCTTCCTCTCCCACCCTATACCATGTTCCCATGCCCCCACTGGACACACCTCTGCTCCACTACTAACAAATCTATCTAGTAACAAATCAGCAGCAGGTATTTGCTGAGCAGCATAAGTTGAGGCTGCATCCACTCCTGCTTTGGTTCCAATCCGTGGCAGACTTCTACTTTATGTATATATGCTATATCACAATACACCTCATAGTCTTCCTATGGATCAATGGAGCTGCAAAATATATTGCAAAGTAATGCAAAATTAGAAAAATATTCCACCATGACCCTTCAGAGGCACCATATCATTCATATGTACGTTTAAAAAAAATTAGGTCTTTAAACTGTTTGTTTTCATTGCAGAGTTTTGTGACAGCTTGGTCTTCCTGAGCCACAAGAACTCAACGCCCATGGTCTTACTCGAGCTTACCAGGAGCATGTGTCGGACTTCACTGAACAGGTGTGTTTGTGTGCTGATATATGTGCGACTGAGTTGTACCATGTCTTTGCTTTTTTAGCCAGTCCTCCATGTATTAGGCTGTCCATTGTGTGTGTGTGTGTGAGAGAGAGAGAGAGAGAATGTAACTACTTCTTCTAATTAGAAGCCTGGTCATTTATAAATTGCTTAATGTAAAAAAAAATGCCCTGTAAGTACATGTTGTGCTTTGTCCTATAGCAATATATTAAGTAATCTATGTACAGATATCTTTGGTTTTAAACAACTTATCTGTGCACGCTTGGCTCAAAATATTTATGGACCATTTGATTGACAGCCACTACTTTCAATGGCCTTTTTCCATGTTGGCACTGGAGGGAGTGTGCATGTGGTCAGGCTTCGTCACATCTACCTACTATGTATGGAAGATCAAGGTATCAGGAAAAACACACATACACACTCACACACCTTTACTCAATCAGTTATGAGAAGAAATATGCTTTAGATGAACAGAATCCCTAAAAAGATGTTTTTGAAGTTAGTTTCTAGTATTTGTTTAATCTAAAGCTTTAGTTAAACTCCCAGAAAATTTCTATCACGACATACTGAAGTATATTGTTCATAAGATCAGATAAAGAAGAAATATGCCTAAATACTTTTGTGGTTTACCTTGTATTAGGTCCAGCGTATAGAGAGAACCTCTCAACTCTTTGTTCGTCGACTGTATGAATCTGCTTTCATTGACCTGTCTCTACTACTCAACACCAAGATGAAGGTACCAAAAGCCAAAACCCAAGAAAGGTAAGTGTGGTCTGAGAGAAGAGTTTCTCTGTTTAAGTTTATTTCAGTGTGGTCATAAATTAAGTGGGAGAATAAAAAAAAAGATCACTAAGGGTGGTAACTGTGTGCAGATGCAGTAGAGGCACAGACATGTCTTCAATGGGAAATGCAGTTGGAATGCATAATTTATTTGAAGTGTGTGTAGAAGATGTGCTTTTGAAGTAGAATTCATACAAATTGGATGTCTCTAACAACACATTTCCCTGTGTAATGACACACATGCACAAAAACAGATATTGTTGTGACAAAAAAAAAATGATGTTGATGTGCAACAAAATTGGAAACACACCTTTTTTGCATTACCGAATTCGTTGCAGCTGCATGTGTGTATATTTTATGAAATCATTGCCACAATGGGTGTGTAACATTAATGAGCCTCCATAGAAGATGTTTCCAAGACGTGCATGTTCACAGCATGAAATGTTTTAAAATTCTGCTAAAACTTGTCCCTTCCGCTCTTCTTAACAGCAATGATGAAATGCAGAAGTGTGTGATCTATCTTTGTGCCACCATGTGGCACGAGACCTACGATGAGATGCTGAAGATTCTCACCTCCATGTTCAGGTTAGAGCCAGTATCGCTGAAGACACCAGGGGCCAGATGTATAAATCAAGGGTAGACACAAAAACATGCACGACTTTTCTTATGCATAAATAGCAAGTCAAGCCTGAAATGATGAGCTGGAAATGAAAAATAAGGGACACAGAATTTAGCTAGATTCACAAAGCTAGCATTTCTTATCATTAGATTATTTTTTCTGTTTGCATCAGGCTGTTTACGAATCCACAATGACTTAGATTTAAAAGCGTGCATGCATAAGCACATCTTTATGAATCTGATGAAAACAATTTGTGTGAGTTTAATGCATCTAGCCCCAGGTGTATCAGTATCACATCAACATGGGTTTCATTTCTTTTTTACATGTCTGTAAAGAGCAACTTCACAGCATTTTAAAATCTTGGTTTGACTTCCCTCCACCTGTTTAATTTCCAGGCAGGTGTCAGTACACAGGTGAAATTTTTAACCAGAGAAGCAGTTAGAGCTTCTCAGTCTGATGTAAAGTGGTTCTTAAAAATGTAAATAAAAGGTCAAATTCATTAGCTTATGACCTAATATACTCAAGGGCTTAAAATGCCAAGTGTGTGGGCTGCTTAACATTTAAAAATGCATTTTCCTGTCATGCATTGACTCTTTGCACACAAAAAAAAAGAAAAGACTTAAATGAAAAGTAGTTGTTGCTGTTGATGTTTCAGGTTGGACCGTTATCGAGGGGATCCAAAGGAGGAACATAAGGACTGTTTTGACTTTGAGTGCCATATTTATGTAGACGATGCCTTCATGACTGATGACGACACAGGGAACAGGCTGGTTAATTCCTATGTTAATGACTTGGTCCAAGTTGTCATAGAGGTTTATAGGTGAGATTACTCCTCTATCAAATGTCTGTCTACACATCCATATATCCATATATCTCTCTTTCTAGCTAACCACCTACACATCCTTCCATTCAGGGTGTTTACCAACAAAGAGCCTGATGATGTGTCGATCATTGAGACCCCCTACGGTGGCAGGTTGATGTTTGTTATGCCAGAAGGCAACATGCTCTATGTTCACCTAAAAGACAAAGCACTCATCAGGAACAAAAAAAGATGGTCCCAGGTATGGATTAGCAGTGATAGTTTGTGTCTCTATATTCCTATTTATGTGTGTGTGTGATTGTGAAATGCACTTAAAAAAAAGGAGTTCTCGCAATGAAATGTACAGGCTTGTCTATGTCATGTATACATGATTGAATAGACCCAATACCTCTCATTTGCACAGTGTGATTCTAATATCCTAAATCCTCACACACATAATTTAAAAGGGAGATGGGAGGTGCTCTTCAACACTCATTATTATTACTTTAACATGTCAAAAAAATACATGTTTTGCCCAAAACACAATTTATTATTACATATGAAATAGAAAAGCAAAAACTTCTAAACTAACATTTTTTTTACATCTTTGGCATGAAAATAAATGACTGAAATATGACCAAATTAATAGTCATAGTGCTACTCTGTATTTCAAAATGAGGAACTCATTGCTCTGTTGTCCTGCATGCAATTATTAATACTGATTCAGAGCTAGGCTTGTTCTCTAATAAATGAAATAACACTGGAAGTGCTGTTAATGAAATATGTCTTCAATTATATCTGTAAATGTCTGAAAATGCTTGGTTAAAATTTAAGACATGCTTTATAGTATTGCAGATGGAACATATAGACTACTTAGATTTTAACATTAAATATTGCTTCTTCTTTTTTTCTTAGATAATGTACATGTATTATCTGCTTGGCTGGAAGGGCTACATTGTCAATAACCCTCAAAAGATCCCAGTAAGACTTTCCAGCTGTTTGAGTCAACTTATTTTGACATTGTGTATAAATTATTGGAATTTTTCAATTGCACATCTTTTTTTTTTTTTTTCTAGCAATCAAATAACTTTTCCAGAGCCAGTTTGGTCTCTCTGGATGGTGAGACTTTCCTGTTGCCTCAGTATAACAACGACAACAAACGCAAATTCATCTCAGATGATAACACATATATTCTGGCTCTCGACGGAGATACTGACTTCCATCCCAAAGCTGTGATTCTGCTTGTTGACAGGTGAGTAGCAGAGTCAACCTGTTGATTTATTCTGTCATGGCTCAGAATTGAGATGTCATCATTTTCCACCATAAATCACTGCTACTACTGTAGACTGTTGACTGTAAAATTTTAACAAATTAATTCAACTGGTTTGTCATCCAGCCACTTATTGTTGCATATCAGACATTACAATTTAAAAAAAAACTTGCATTAACAGGTTGAGGATGTATTACAATGTAGGTGCAGCATGTGGCAGAATCCATCCTAC
>VUQI01007210.1:5409-18534 GCA_015106735.1 Paratilapia polleni | reverse complement strand
CAATCCTGATTTTTTTTTTTTTTTTTTTTTTTTTTTTTTTTTTTTTTTTTTTGGGGGGGGGGGGGGGGGGTAGTCTTGCATTCATTATAGAGATGTTAAGCTAAGCAAACTGGCTTCGTGTCTAACTTTGAACAATAAAGCAAATGTGTAATTCTGAAAAGCACTGTTCCTTCGAAGCCATTTGAAAAGAAACAAAACTAGATAACCAATGTTCAGATGTTCATGGGTTTGTTTTGACACATTTTGGTTCTCCTGACAAAACGTAGAATAAGAAAGAAGGATACATCTAGCAGGTTGACCATGTCGCGGCAAGTTGTCAGACCAAACCCATCAGTTTTGATGTCATCGCCTGAAAATAACAAAAACACAGGATTAATGGCCTTGCTGGGTGCACATTATTAACAGAGATACTTAACTTGCCTGAAAGAAAAGAAAGAAAGAATTTCTCTTACGCCTTGTCACCACTCTGTTTAGGATTTTCTGAAGCTCAAATGCCGAAATCTCCGCATCCTAGAAAGCAGATATGACACAGGCCATATACAGGTGATTACAGTTACTGGAGACAAAATAATGCATCAAATCTTTAACTCACATGTCCAGCAAGCTTGCCAAACAGTCTCTTGAATCTGTCACTGATGTCATCTTCGTCAATATCAATCTGGAGGTGACAAAAATTAATTTTATGCCTTGTAAAAGCATTAACGTCAACATTACAAAATTCCTACATCAAGGAATATTAATTTACCTCCTCAACATGGCAGTCTACGGGATCATCGGTGTTGCTGAAAGTACCAAGAAGTCAAGGTCAATCATTTTAAATGCTTTGCAATACTAAATATATTGTCAGCATTAAATTGTACACATTTGTGGCAAGCACATACTGAAAATTGGCCGGCTTCTCAGAGAACACCCTCACATAAAAATCTCCATTCTTGTGGGGCTCAAAGGTGGAAGGAATGATGAGATATTCTCCAGGGGGAAGAGTGAAGCGGTTGCACACTTCTCTTAGGTTGATGAAGGTCTCGGAGCGGGCTTCTGAACAGTTGTACTGGAAGAAGTTTTTCTTCAGGTGCACTTGCTTTTGTCCAGAGAGCTGCAAAATGACACACCAAGGGTACAGTCACATGAGGATGCCTTATCCCTTCAATTTGACACCAGCTGTTCAAATTTCTCTCAGTCGAAAATGCAACTGAATTCATTCTTTCTGAAAGCTGAGTGCCAGCAGTACTTTTGTCTCACATACCTCCTCAGGCAGCTGGAAAAAGAAACAAACAACAAAAAGGATGAAAATCTGAGAATGTATGTTCAGTCTCTGCTCTTATTTACATCGCCATCATAAAAGCAGCTCTCTACCTCATAGATGGCAAAGCCGATGGTCTCCAAGTCCTCCCCCATTTTCCTCCTTCGCCGCTTGTTCTTCTGCATTAAGCCCACAATGAAGCTGCAGCCCTCCTCACCATCATCAAGGTCATCATCCACCTCATCCAGCTTTATCACAAACTGAGGATTCATCCAAAATGTGTCTAAAGAAGAGAATCACTGTTCACCAGGGAGCTGATCAACATCATGAAAGCAGCACAGCCTGTATGTTGGGTTGCTACACATATAAATAAGTACTGCACTGAAATATGCAAAGGAAACTGGTCGTACTTGGATAGTTTCTGCAGCCTCCAGCCGACACGCCACTTCTCCATGTCTCTTCAAACTCTGTCTTGGCCCATTTATGGACTTCGTCTCCTGTGAGTGCATCTGGGGTGAGGTTGCAGATCTCCAGGTGGGAATATTGATGCAGGAAATCAGAAAATGACATCCTGTGGAAAAGGAGTATGCAGAAAATGAAAAAAAAAAAAAATTCAATTACATCCACACCTTTGCAGGTTATCACTTCATTCAGTAGTAGCAAATTTGGTTTCAGTGAGATTTACCAGAACTCCCCATCCTCAGAGCGGCGTCTTATCTTCTCCTGGTCATCATCACTCACATAGCTCCATTCAGAAGAGCTAGGGAAAACAAGCACGGAATTGATAACAGGAAGGACTGCATCAGGTTTTGCACACATAAGCAGGCTCACAGTTAGGAGCGGTTACTGGAACTGCATTCATGACACCACCTACACCACAACTAGAAAAGGCAGCTTTAAAGCTGTGTCCTGGTAACAGCAACAGGTTTTACCAGCCTTTCCACAGGGTGTGTATTTTTATGCATGTTAGATACATGACAGAAACACACAAAGGCGTCTCCTGAATTTCTTTTACCTACAAGCTTGGCCGATAAAGAAGAACAGGATCTATATACTAGCATCTCTGAGAGACTTTATAATGAACGGTCCTTTGAGCTAAAATGCTAGGATCAAAGTGGAGCTCTGTGCTGACATTCAGAGTTAAGCTGATCTGACAAATTAAAATTCTGACCTGAATTAAAAGGTAAAGTTATTATATCTTGAGGGGAGGCAAGAATATAAAACATTTCACGGCAATCCATCCAATAATTGTTCAGATGTTTCACTTAAAACCACAAATGAAAATTAGCTGCTGGTGCAAAATTTAGATTACCAAAGCCTGTGCACGCATTATGCATTCAAATGTTTGTGAATTAACCAAGTAACATCCAAGGAGCAAGTGCCAGTGATGACTAAGCAGTGCCAGTGTGAGTCTGATCAGTGTTTTTCCTGTTCTTCGGACTCACCTGTCACTCCAGGCTCCAGTCCACTCCACCTGACCCCATGGGTTTCTAATCCTGACCAGCTGCACCATGTCACCTCTGTACTCCACCTGACATAGAATAACATGTGAAATTAACACCTTCAACATCTGTAACAGTCCATCCATTGCACCTGGATTGCTCGTGTGCTTTAAACAGTACAAAAACACATTTCCTCACCTGCTCTGCTCCTGTCAAAGAGTAAGCATGGCCCTTCACCAGCTTGTGATGTGTGATGGCTTCTGAGTCAGCTGCACTGGTAATCTGGGAGGGAGGAAAATCTTGTTAACATACCACATGGAAAACAACCCCATTACATGACGGTGAAACAAGAAGCTCAAACGAACATCAATGGAGCATCCCAGAAGTGAGCCTCTATCCAAGGCCTTCCTGATGATTTTGAAGAGATTGGGATCTGGATTGCTTAGGTCATGCCTCTCAGCTATGCCTCCAGTGAAGTCCTCAAAACCCTCAGTGGTGCTGCCCCCAGAGAGAGCTTCATAGCATCCATTTAGCCTAAAGGGGAAAAGGACAAAAGGAGAATTAGAATGGAAAAAGATACTGAAACAAACAGGAGGGTATTCAGATGTTAAAATACTTCCATACTTGGCGTAGGCCTTCTCCAGCAGTGCACTCCAAAACTCTGTGCCCTCCTCTGAGTGAACAAAGAGCAGCTTTCCATCTCTGGTGGGCAAACGATCATCAACCACCACATCCACCCATTCACCAAACTGCCAGAACTAAGAACCACAGGGAGGACACCAGTCAAATCAAATCTGTTTGTGCCGCTGTAGCTCTAAATGAGCCAAAGATACACAAGCAGGCTCTAAATGAGCCAAGTGTTGTACCTCAAAGTGAAAGATGCCGGCATAGTTTTCCTCAAAACTTTGGTTGTGTGGCACAACGCGAGACAAAATCCGTTTGTTGAGAGTCAGGGAAGCAATAGCTGCCAGGAGCCAACAGTCACCTGAACACAAATCAACAGTGTTAGAAGGAAGGGAGAACCTGACGAATGACTTTCATTACAGTTATGTAGCCTGTTTGCACACAACTTTAGTTGTGTAAAATTGTGGCTGTTTGTCTTATTTCTAATTTTTCAACAGCTGGGAAAACCACCTCAGTCTCACCCACCTACAGTATGTATGAATCCTGCTAGACAATGTGTTCACATAGGAGGAATTGTTATCAGATGTTTTGTACACAGTAACTGCTGACATAAGGCTGTTCTTAGGTGCAACCATAACCACCTCTGTCAACTACTGGATGATAAAATGCATCAGTGTGTTATTTTATTTCTCATCATATCTGTGAGAGTCTAAGATAATGAAAAAGCATTCAGATAATTAATAGAAATGCAGCTGTCCTTTGCCACAAATGTATTGAGACCAATTTGAAAAGGCAAAACAAAGAGATTGTTGAAAGAATGCATGAATTTGAATGTATGTATTTGTGTGTGTGTGTGTGTCTGTGTGAATGGGCGTGTCTCACCAAGTGCTCCCTGACAGATGTCAGTCCTGGTTGCATTTTCAACTATGAATTTAGGATTGGAGCACAACGCCTGAGAAAAACAAAAAAAGAAAATTAAAAAATGTAATTGTAATACATCCTCAAATATGCATTTTTTTTTTAAATTTGGCCTCTAATAGACAAATATCAACATACACACACACACAGTTAGGTTAGGCCTGTCATTTAGATGGCTATATCTTCTCATATATTGTATAAAATACTACACAAATGTCACTACAATCTGCAGTTTTAATATTTTTTTTTGTTATAAGAAGTATTATTTCGATTGATAAGACCAAGACAAAATCTCAAAAGAATTTGGTATGAGGTTAAACAAGAACTAAAGCTAAGCAGGAACTATTAATTCTAAAGTGTGTAGCCCATTGAGTAACTTCTCTTGGGGAGATGTAGACCTTCAATAAAATTAAAATATGAATGAAAATAGAAAGCCTTTTAATCTGCAGCAACATGCCACTGGGCTACTTTAAACTACTGCACCCACCGTGGGTCTCATCCAGGTGATTCCCCGAACTTTATAGGAATTCGGTCCCAGTTCATTGTAGCCTAAGGATCCGGGCAGAGGCTCAAAGCAGTCATCCTCAAACAGCCTCCCACTCTCCAGACAGCTTCTCTTGAGCTCCTCAAAGTCCTGGTTCAGGTACTTCACTGCGTAAGAGTTTGATCCAATGCCCTGAGCTCTCTCTCGGTCGTGCTGGAGCTTAGCTGCAATGCCTGCCATTTTGAAAGGTTGTAAGATGTGCTGTCTCAACGGCTGCCTCTCAGTATGTGAGTGCAGTTAGACAGCTTCTGTGTCATATGTGTAGTTCACCTGTCACCACACCCTTTATTGTTCATACCAGACAACTTGTTCTGGCTCAGCTGTTTCATCCAGCTAAACACCACCGATCACCACCATCACAGCGAAAAATCTCACAGACTCATTTAACCATTTGATTTGTGACAAAAACAAAAATAATAATAATAATACGAGTCCAGAGGCCACGTTTTCTTAGTTTCTTTATTTTTTTTTTACACTTCTATAATCTGACAGAAGTTGTAACTGCTTAAAAGCAAAACACCAAACAATACAACTAAGTTTTTCCCCGCTGAACAAAAAAAAAAAAGAATTTGCAAAATGATAGTGTGTTATACATGTTAGTCATAATATGTCCAAAAGTCACTTTAGCATTTGGAATATAACATTTTAAATGTATATTTGTTGTCGTTTTGAAATGAAGGAACTATTTGTCGATCAGTCGAACTTTCTCATTGTGCCCACATCTGAAAGGGGTCCTTGTTGTGTTGTCATCGGGGCTAGTAGATTGCCAGGCACAGCCACTGTAAGAGGAAACAACATTATACAGCGAGAGATCCAAATGAGGAGTGCTGAAAAACCAGTGGCCTTGGTTATGTTTCTACACACCTGCTGCATATCCAGCTCAATCTTGCCTGAGCCATCTTTTTCCAGGGTCTTAAATATTTCTGGTAGAGCAGAAAAGACAAAAAGGCACTGATCATGTAAACATGTCAAAATTCTTTGATGAAAGATTGATAAATATGAGATATACAGAAGTGGTACTGTTGTGTTTAGTGACACTTACTGAAGAGCATTTCCAGTTTAATGAGACAGCCTACAAAGCTGTCAAAGTCTATGGCATACTGAGCATCACCGTAACGACTAACAATGGACTGCAGCACTGCACTGTTGACCTGGAAACCTGGGGAACATAAACAGCTCTCTCTTATCTTCATTTCATCTGATATAGTACTTTGTAGACATGAGTAACATCTGATGCTGGGGAAGTGCAGCGCTTAAAAGACTGCAGATATTAGCTCTGTGGTAACTGAGGAGTTGCGTTGCACAGCCTTGCCCACCTCAGCATGTTTTGTTCCTGTGGCAAAGTATACCTGAATGCATGAATAGTGCATGAAAGGCGGGAGTCCCCAAACTGGTTTATCTAGCTCTGTCAGTAACTCCTTTCCCATGTCACGTACATACAAAGACACATAAACATAAATTTGCACACACATGCTTTTACTTGTTTGTGTAGGCCTCAGTGATCAAATACAGTATAGCCCCAGAAAGATAAGCTACATCAGTAAATAAAAGAATTATGTTTCCAAAGTTATTTATGAATTTTCTGAATTTTTCATGAGCATATCAGCCCTGATAATTTCTCATATCTCACATGCACTTCATTAAAATAAGGACATACAGTAGCCACAATGACTTCACCCACTGATTTGTGATAGCCTGTTTGAAGCCTCGAGTTAAGTATTTTGGTCATCGTGGTGTTTTCAAATTTGACGTGATGAGTGAGGGGTGAATCTGTTTGAGAAATCAAGGACACTGAATCCTCATATGGTGGTGACTTACCAGTCACAAGGTAGCCACACCCTAAAGTAGGGTTCCTTTTGACTCTTATTGCAACCATAGTGTGCAAAATGAACATCATTCTGTATTAAACAAGACTTAAAATGAATCCATAGACTTCTACACAATCACAAAGACGTCTTTTTGCAACTAAAGGTGTCGCCCCTGTTGGCCATTAGAAAGAATGCAGGATTAAGGCACATCCACACTGGCTTCATTTTTTTAGACCCAGAGTCTACATACATTTTTTATAGTCTATAACTCTATATAAAATCTCATAACTTTTTACAAAGTTTTGCAAACTATTGTGTCATATTTACTTAAAAGATAATTCTAAATAGATCATTTTGATTTGTAGTTCATGCCAAACAAATGATAATTGAAGCAGTCCTGTTAAGTTTAGAACAATGGCAATAAAATGTGTATATCTGGTGGGTTTTAGCGTATGAGGCTGCTCTCGTGATCATGTATGGTCACCTGCTTTACTGGCGGCATCTCTCATCTCATGGGAGCTCATGGTGCCAGAGTTGTCCGTGTCATGAGTCTTGAAGATCTCCTGTATGAACCACGTAGCCATGTGCTGTGTTAACAGATGCAGAAATGTATTCCAGCAGGAGCAGCATGCATTTGAAACTACATAAATCTCACCAGGTATTTTTGGATTTTGTTCCAAAGCAAGTGGAATTCCATCAGTCCCAACTTGGCACTTTCATCTTTCTGGAGAATGTCAAGGTTTCTATAAAAGGTCACCATCTGTTATTTATGCAGTTTAACTTCAAGGTTATAGAACACCTTAAACCTAAAAAAAAATCACTGTGGAAGGACATTAACAGATTTGAGCTCTGCAGTAAAATCATTTTAAGGATACATCCAGCAGACTGACTATAAGGCGACCTGTCTCAAGGCTGAATCCATCAGTTTTAATATCAGACCCTGCAAGAGAATGACAATACATTTCTTGCTCCAACTCTTAAGTCAATGAAAGTAAAGAGGCCTTTAAACTTTGGCTGTACTTACGGTGAGAGACGACGCTGTTCAATATTTTGACCATTTCAAAGACGGTTACCTCTGTATCCTGTTTGAAAAGAGGCAAATGTTACCTTCAGAGCTGAATAACAGTTTGATTTACAGCCAGTTCTCATGTTCATCAACCTACACTGCCAGCAATCTTCTTGAAGAGGTACTTGAAATGGGGATCCACATCACTTACAGATATCTTCTCCTGTGAGAGGAAGAAATAGATAAGTCTAATAAAAATACAGGCTCTTCAAATTTTAGGCATTTAGAAGAATCAGTCAGTGCTGAATTTAACATATGAAACCTTAAGTGTTATGCATTTAAAATTTAGGGTGACACATTTCAGTTGTAAAGAAAGAAAAGAATCTCTTTAAAAAAAAATGAACAGCTCATGCATTTCTTACCTCCTCTATCTGAGCATCAATGTCCTCCTCCAGCAGACTAAGAAAAGAGAAATGCACAGCTTTAGCACACTCTGTTGTGCATAAAAAAAAAATTATGTACAGTAAGTTATGTACATGAATTTAAGGCTGTTCCAAATAAGAAGCTGGCTTTTCAGCTTAATCCCTAAATGGCTGTAGAAACTAAAGCTCTGAAGTCTGGGGAACCCGAATGAATCTGCATGTTGTTTTACAGATACCTGGTTGCAGCCTCTTTCTCTGTGAACACCCTGAGAATGAAACTGCCGTTCTTGTGAGGATGGAAGGTTGAGGGAATTATGGCATATTCTCCTGGTGGGAGATGGAAGCGGTCACACACTTCACGTGTGTTGATGAAATTGCTGCTCATGGCCACAGGTCTCTGACGCAGCAGGACATCCGGCCCGAGGTGAACATTTGTGCAGCCTTTGTACTGAACATTAACGGAGTTTTTGTTACTGCAAAGTCAGACACCTCTGGAAATTCACAGTGCAGTCAATACGTGTGACATCCACTTTGCATTTCAAATTTCAGCTTAAAGTAAAAGAAAGAATAAAAACAAAGAAGAAATGCAAACCTCATCTGGGACCTGTAAAAGGGAAACAAATTTATCTTAGAAAATCTGTCAATTTGTGAATAACTGCTTGTGATTTTATGAGAAATATGAAATTACTCTGAGATACCCGATAAATGGCAAAGCCAATGGTCTCAAGGCTGCGGTTTAGCCTCATCAGCTGTCTTCCATCCTTTTGCATTAGCCCCACCAGTATGGTGCATCCATCCTTCCCACCTAAAGGATGATCATCCACATCCTCCAGACGCACCAGAAACTGAGGATTGGATGAGAATGTGGCTGCAACACACAAAAAAATAAATTTGTATTTATTTATTTATTTTTACAACATAGACCATGAATGGACTTCTTAATCAGATATACAAAGCTTATGATTTCATTCTAACCTGGGTGATTACGGCAGCCGCCAGCGGTGGAGCCGACTCTCCACATCCCTTCGAACTGGTAGTGGTTCCATTGACCCTCATCATTGCTCATGAGCGTGTCTGGGGTCAAGTTGCAGATCTCCAATCTGGAGAAATGCCTGATGAAGTCTGAGTAAGACATCCTGAGGAGAACAATTTCTCATTGAGGGAAATATTCAGATCACTTTTTTCTTTTATTTGTCTGAGCCTTAAAGGTACCTTTTGTCCAAACCCTCTGCAAAATTTTAATGAAACTACAAGATGGCAACATTTAACCAAAACTTTTTAGTGTAATTGTCCAACCCGAGCAGCATTACACACTTCTCTGTACTTTTGAAATTATTGTGTATTGCTGTGCTGTAGTGTAAATTAGTATCATGTGGGAGGACAGCCCAGCCCTATAATGTAAAAGACTATAAAATTACCAGAACTCTCCATCTTCAGCCACACAGTTTAACTTCGATTTCTCAGCTTCACTGACGTTGCTCCATTCACTTGATCTATTTTTGATAGAGAATCACACTTTTTAGGGAAAACGGGTTACATGTGCATCCATCAATTCATCCATCAATCCATGCATTGTCTACCACTTATCCAGGTCCAAGTCACAGCAGTTTAAGCACAGATGCCCAGACCTCCCTCTGCCCAGCCACCTCCTCCAGCTCCTCTCTGGGCCACAGAGGCATTCCCAGGCCAGCTGAGAGACATAATCTCTCCAGCATGTCCTGGGTCTGCCCTAGGGTCTCATCCCGGTTGGACATGCCTGACACACCTCACCTAGGAGGCATCCAGGGGACGTCCCTAACCACCTCAACTGACTGCTTTCAGTGTGGAGCCACTCCCAAATGACTAAGCTCCTCACCCTACCTTTTGTGTACAGAATATAAATATTTACCCATCACTCCAAGGCCCTGTCCACTCCACCTGACCCCATGGGTTCCTGATGCGGACCAGTTGAACTTGCTTGCCTTGAAAGTGAACCTGAAAGAAAAAGCATTTTACATTGCAACCCAACATAAGGCATGCTGTATATTAAAAAAATCATGAATGCAGCAAATGTTAACATTTTAGATAAATCATGTACCTCTTCTGCACCAGTAACTGAGTATGCATGTCCTTTTACAAGCTTTAGAGCTGTAACTGCCTCTGTCTCATAGGCACTGGTGATCTGAAAGCAACAAAATTTCAATCTTTAATCCAATGTGATCATGGCTATAGTACTGAAGGTGTGCTTATTTGCAAACTGTCATGCAAACTGTCAGAAAATAAGACTTACATCAATAGAACAGCCCATCAGTGAACCCAGCCTTAGCGCCTTCTGAATGATTTGAAAGAGATTTGCTGGAGCCTCAGTTAATTTGTATGTTTCTGCGATTCCCCCGGTGAAATCCTCAAAACCCTCAATTGTGTTTCCTCCTGCCAGAGCCTCATAGCAGCCATTCACCCTGTCACACACAGAGGGATGTGAATAATGTAAATGAACATTTGTACATTTACTCAACATTATGAGGAAGCAAAAAGTACACAAGGAACAGTCCATACTTAGCATAGGCCTTCTCCAGCAGTGCACTCCAAAACTCTGAGCCTTCTGCTGAGTGAACAAACAGCAGCTTTCCGCCTCTGGTGGGCAAACGGTCATCAACCACCACATCCACCCATTCACCAAACTGCCAGAACTGAGTAGAAAACATAGATAACATAGTGTCAACTTTTCCATAAAATGCAATCAATCAGCTGTCTGGCACTGTGACTAATAAGCAAGATTTTGTGATCCTTGGATTGAGTTTGTTGTACTGCAGCTTGCGGGATTTATCTTAGCTGGTGGTGTTGCAAGAAAACACTTTTTTTCTTATTCCTAGATCATACATAATCCAAAATTATTAAATGCAAACTGTTCATGCAAAAGTGCATAGAGAGTTAATTTGTCCCTCAGGTGTGGGTATCGCATCAAGCAGGACAACTCTCTTAGCGAGGCAACTTCTAAACTGCAATCACGGCTCTGAACATTTTCTCAAAAATAGCAGTCATGAATACTTTTTTATTGTTTGTGTGGTGGTGGCTGCCAAGGGCATTGCCTGGACATGCACTCAGAGTGGTCAAGATTGCAGCAACAAAAATGAAAAGGAAAAAAAAAAAAGAAAAGAGGCGGGGCTTATCAAAACTGATTCAATTACAGAAGGTAAGCATTAATTGAAAAAAGTAATTCTTTTCTTTCAAGGGCTCTAAATTATTTGCAGTTTCAGTTTTCAACTACACACAAAAATGGCCAAACAGTAACTGAAGTGCTTTGAATCACAATACAAGTGTGAATGTAGCTGAACTACCATAAGGTACTGCACAATGTAATTAAATTAGTTTAATTACATGCATGTCACTTCTCACTAAAAGTGCACTTTTTCTAATAATATATTAACAAAACTTCATAAGGAAATTATCAATTGAACAGTTGACATATTGACTCATGGTTGTATTGGCTCCCAAATATGTATTTGAGTATCTTGGAGTACCCTATACCAGGGTACCATGACGTCTGACATAGTGGAAAAAAATAAAGAAATGTCAAAGAGTTTTAGTGGTTAGAAGAAAAAGGCCTTTTCCTGACCTGAAAGTGAAATATCCCAGCATAATCTTCAGTGAAACTTTGTTCAGGGTGCACCACGCGAGCCAAGATCTGCTGGTCCAGAGTCAGAGAGGCTATGGCAGCCAATAGCCAGCAGTCACCTTCACAGTGAGGACAGATACATGACTACACACTCTAAGATTGGGCAACATGTGGTGTTGACCACAGTGCAGCGGCCCTGTAAACAGATTGTGCCAACAAAACCAAAAACAACCATAATGGCAGAATGTGTGGAGGGTTTATCTTAGGGATGTTTGTGATTCCCTTCCAAAAAAACAAGTTACTTCATCATTCAACCATCATCACTTACCCAGAGCTCCTTGGCAAATGTCTGTCCTTGTGGCACCGTCATCAATGAACTTTGGGTTGGAGCACAGCTCCTATGATGAAAGCAAAAAGTTATAATAATTTTGTGAGATTTTCCTGGAGCTAGAATTAGTTGAACAGGTGTTGAACAAACTGTATTACACTTTTGTTTAAATATCTTGTGCTTCCTTTTATTGACTTCTTACCGTTGGCCTCTTCCAAACAATGTCTCTGGTCTTTGACGAGTATGGTCCCAGGTCATTGTAGCCCAGTGATTTGCGCTCGGCTGGAAAACGGTCATCCTCAAACAGGCGCCTGCTCTTCAGACACTGCTGCCGCAAGGTCTCGTAATCCTGCTGGTAGAGGTTCACCGCCTGTGCATGGGTGCCAATGCCTTGTTCTTTCTCCTGCTGATAGGCCAGTCGATCTGCTGTGGATGTCATCCTCACCACTCTGTATGTAGACTCCGGTGGCCGTGAATGTCCTTTTTTGTGAGCTGAGTTGGGTTCACTTATGAGTTGACCTTTCACCAGCTGAACACAATCCACATATGCCTTTGTCTCAGTCTGCTTTATAGCTGCCACAGGTGCTGGGAACACAGGGTTGGATGACAAACAGGGAGGGGCAACTAGGACAGGTGAGGCAAACGGTAGTCACAGCAACCCTAAGCAAATCTGTACTGAGATGGCTGCGACCACAACTGAAATACAAAACAGGACACACCTAGGAGGAACTGAAAGCACCACTCTAAGTCCCTCATTTTAATGTTATCTGTATGTGTGGTGGAGATAGGTAGTGTTTTACATTTATGTCTCCCACTTTAATTTATGACTTTTACACATTCTGTAACAATCTATAGAAGTGCCATAATCCAAAAAGATTGTTGGTGTTTTTCTACAGAAGTGATTACATGTGGTAATTACAGCTGAGAGTTGTGAAAGGGATGCTTAAAAACATATAATGAAGCAACCATCAAACCGAGCATAAAAATGATTGGGATGTAAATGACATTCCAACACTAAGCCTGGTGGATGCACTGATCCAGTCAGTGATCTTATATCCTTATTCTGTCGTTACATCCTCCATGCTGAGTACAACAAAGCTAAGCCTTAGTCAAACAGTGCTTAAAGTCAGTTTCAGGAATTACACTGACTACAAGCTGTTGACACAAGCTGTTTTTTTTTTTTTTTTATTCTTTTATA
>VUQI01007209.1:25572-45866 GCA_015106735.1 Paratilapia polleni | reverse complement strand
GACGCATGAATCAAGCCATGTACAAGGTTATCCTGGAAGAAAACTTGCTGCCTTCTGCTCTGACAATGTTCCCCAACTCTGAGGATTGGTTTTTCCAGCAGGACAATGCTCCATGCCACACAGCTAGGTCGATCAAGGTGGGGATGAAGGACCACCAGATCAAGACCTTGTCATGGCCAGCCCAATCTCCAGACCTGAACCCCATTGAAAACCTCTGGAATGTGATCAAGAGGAAGATGGATGGTCACAAGCCATCAAACAAAGCTGATCTGCTTGAATTCTTGCGCCAGGAATGGCATAAAGTCACCTAACAGCAATGTGAAAGACTGGTGGAGAGCATGCCAAGACGCATGAAAGCTGTGATTGCAAATCAGGGTTATTCCACCAAATATTGATTTCTGAACACTTCCTAAGTTCAAACATTTGTAATGTGTTGTTTAAAAATGAATATGAACTTGGTTTTTTTGCATTATTTGAGGTCTGAAAACACTGGACCTTTTTTGGTATTTTGACCATTTTTCATTTTCTGCAAATAAATGCTGTAAATGAAAATATTTGTATTTGGAATTTGGGAGTTATGTTGTCAGTAGATTATAGAATTAAAAAAAATGTTCATTTTACATTAACATATACTTATAAATAGCTAAATCAGAGAAACTGATAATTTTGCAGTGGTCTCTTAATTTTTTCCAGAGCTGTATATTCTTCTGAAATGAGGTAACTAAGCTCCTCAGCTCTCTGTATTAGCTGAGGAGGATTTACCACTAGGAAATGACTGTGATTAAAAAAACAAAAACAAAACAACAATATACAAAAGCAGGTTCGTATGAAATTATGATGAGAGGTTTTCTTCATGCAGAAATAATCGAGAGACGCAGAAGAATGGTATAAAATATGAATACATTTATTATGGAAATTACTGTATCAAGGAGAAGAGAGATGAATACACATGTTACAGCAGGTATCATCATCCCTGTTCTGAAGTTCTAATCCCACACAGAGTTTCATATACCCCCTCCTATGTCTGCTCTCCAGATAAGAAAACAAAGTATGTCTCTGCACTATCAAAAAGCAACTAGTCTGTCCTTGAAGCCTATCCTAGAGCCAAATCAAACAGTACCAAACACAAGATGGGTCATTGTACTCCAGAAGACTTCATCAGGGTTGACCTTTTTAGGCTTCTTAAAAAAAGTGCAATCTCACCAAATACACGTATTAACTCCATAAAAAGCTATTACACATGTCACCGTCAGCTAAAGTGATTACTGCTGCCAGCAGATTTTGGCAGCTATAACAAGGCAGTGTAAGTAAATGTTGAGGCGCCCACAGAGAAGGCATTCAAGTTCTGAACAGCTAGGCCTACCAAATTAAAACCTCTGCTTCAGTATATATTGGAATTTTGGTCTCTATTTAGTTTTCATTAAATGTCAGCTAACACAGAAAAAAAGCAAAGTTTTTAATATTACTCCAGTTTCAATTTAGAATATGCCTATTGATTGTGCGCTGTTTATAGAGACAAATACAGTTAAATTCAAGTATGTGTGAATTACCATGTAGTTAGAAGTAGATGTTCGTGTCAACAGCATGGGGAGTGATAAAAATTAACCTAATATTTACACTTATTGCCACAGAGGTCTTTGAAATACATCTTTGGTCAACACACTGGATAACAGAAGAAAGTGCAATGGAAATTAATCTTATAACCACAAATTAAGCATTATAAAATGCCTGTAGGAGGGAACATAATTGAATAAACAACCCAGTTTGAAGAGAATCTAGTTGTAAGATTAGAATAAAAGCTTTTAAATCTCCACTTCATAATGCAAAGTATAGTCATGGAATTGAAAACACACTCCAGATTTTTAGGGTGATTTTCAAAATAAATGTATTCAACAATATAACACTGTTAATGTTGTTAACAGGAGTACAATAATGATATTCAGTATTTCTGATATTCAGTATTTACACTGATTTTGAAGTGCAGTGTTTTTGAATTAGGTGAGTACACAATGATTTGGCACAGCATTAAAAACCACTGACAGTTCAAGTGAATGCAGTGCTCTGCGGAACCTTGGATTGTGGCATTTATGTTGACGTCACTTTGGCAGGTGCCACTTACTTTAACATTGTTGCGTATCAAGTACCCCCACCCCTGGCTTAAGGAACATGATGATCCAGCTCCCAAAACTCCCACTGGATGCACCGGTACAAGCCTGATACATGGCCCCCACCTCACAACCCACGTGACCCAAAGGATCCATTGCCAGTATCTTGGTTCTAGAGAGCAGTGGTCCACGCCCTGATGGTTCTGAACTATTTTAGGGGCATTAGGGAGACCTACACAATAATGGACAGGGAGTTTCAGTGTTGTGGGTGAGTGTTGTACGTCAACAGTCACAAATGAGCTGATAGGATTTTGCAGGATTATGTGATAAAACATCTCTGGAATGAGAACAATATGACACTAATGGTAAAGAAACATTCCTCCTCAGGATGGAAATGAACAAGCTCATATACATCAGTATCCATTATTCCCTATATAAATAAGTGATATGCATGAAATGGTTTTCTTAATTACAAAATTAAAAGGTACAGAATTAAAAATTGTTTAAAAGTCTAAAGAAACCTGTGCTGTCTAATGGGCTGTCTTTTTAACGCTCTGGCATCGTGTAAACTAGATTACTGAAACTATGCATCATCTTGTGTTTCACTAGATGCCTCACGTAACTTCACATGCTATGTTGTATTTATTTATTTATTTTATATTCAGCCATGATACGTTTGAAAAAGAAAGTACTTTGCATTTCCTGTGTTGAAGGCAAACGAACAGCATATATAGTAGAGTGAGGTCTCATACTCTTGCAGAGTGTTGCAAGTGTTCAATTCTACCAAAGATAAGGGTAACTTATATCCTGTCTCTCCCTGATGGTTTGGTACCCAGTAAAATCACCTGATTGAGTCAAGTGTTTAAATCAAAACCTGTAGCCACTGCTGGCAAAAGGCTTTGAAACCTTTTACATAGAAAGAAATAGACAATTATGAACAAATCAGTGTTTTAAACTGTTACTGTCGTAAATGCAGACATATTGGTATACATCTTTCATATATGCGGTTTTCTTTCTTTTATCTGTTACAGTATCCCTTGGAGATGTGTGTGTGCCTACAGTATAGTGAACTGTCTTTGTCTCGTATTCCCTGCTCATTATCGGAGCAGGTTCAAGGAGATGGGCACTCATTTGCATAGGGAGCCCCAAGGCTGCAGCTTCTGTGTGTAGCAGCCAGGTGATTCATACCAGCTCCTAAAGTCTTATTTTGCAAGGATTAGATTAAAACCCATCACTCAACCTAGATCACCCCGACCCATAGGAAATAGAGCCACGTTACTGCTGTTAGACCATCCAACTTGTTTCTTTCTTTATATCCCTCCTGGAGCCCAAAATAGCTTGTTTTGTAACATAGCCATGACAACTCTGCAAGTCTGTACATTCACTTAAATTTAGAGATGAGACCTTTATGAAACTCTGTGAGAACATTTACGTGGTGAGATGAAGAGCAGTGTGAGCATAAAAATTCAAATAGTTGAGTTATACTGTCTAATAAAAAGAGTGTGAGTGTTTTAACATTTCCAAGTGGGAAAGAATATGTGCACCAAAGGAGAAAGCAGTAGTGCTGCTTAACATAAAAAACATTTATTCTAGCAGCAGATTTATAGAAATAAACCCTTCAGCCTTTTCAAATAGCAAATACAAATTTTAAAAGTGCACCTTCTTACACAGATCTTTACACATCATTTTTGGAGAAACTGCTTCTTGAAAGGGAGGCACTTGAATTTTCAAAGTGGTCACTTCAGGTCTAAGAGGTTTAAATAAAGAGCTGAACCAAAAGCAGTTCTTGTAAATGTTCTTGTCCTTTATTTGGTATTCTTTAAAAAAAGAAAAGTTAATAGACTAAGAGTATTTCAATCTATTTAATGGCAGAAAGTCACTTGAGCACATTTTTGAGTTGAACTTCACTGGAGCTTTACCTCCATGTTTCCTTCTACTTGAAGTGTCCTACATTTGGTAGGAAAACATCCAGTACCTTCAGTTCACAGCTTTTCATTTTACACTTCCTTTTTACTGTGTGTATTGAGACTTTACAAAGATATATAACTTATTGATAAACTTAATACTTTGTTTACAAAGCACAGTATCTTAAATTAGTGCCACCTTGTTCAGTTACAGCAGTAAATCCCAAGTCATCAGTTATAAAGTAACACCCATGAGGCAGTTTTTCTGCACTGTGTACTTCTACCTTTGATACTTTAAGTAGATTTAGTTCTAATGCTTTTATACTTTTACTTACATACAATTAGTATTGCATAATTTTTTACTCATAATTGAGTATTCTTATATTGAAATTTTCGTAATTTTGCCTAAAAATAAATATACTGCTCAAGTTTGGGGTCACCGAATAATGTCCTTATTTTTGAAAGAAAAGTGCATTAATTAAAAAACATTAAAGTCTTTGTAAATGACTAACGATTTTAATGAAAAATCTTCTTAGGTGTACAGAGGCTCATTTTCAGCAAAGATCACTCGTGTTTCATTGGCACATTGTGTTATCTAATTCAAGTGAAAAGCCTAACTCATCATTAAAAAAAAGCCTTCCTTTTGACACAGCTGAAAACTGAAATACTTCATTCAGTGAATGTTGAAACTCTTTGCAGGTTTTATTAAAGTTTTGAAATGGCCAAAAAAAGCAGTAAATATGAGTAGTCTTGTTCTTGTTCTAAGAAATGAAAACTATTCCATGTAGGAAATTGACAAAAACTGAAGATTGCATGCAATGTTGTGAACTACTCCCTCCACAGAACAGTGCAGTCTTGCTCTAACAAGAATAGAAAGAGATGTGTGAGGCCCTGGAGCGCAACTGAGCAACAAGACAAGTAGTTTGATGTATTTGTCGCCTCACAGGTCCTCAATTTGCAGCTTCATTAAATGGTACCCACCAAACACCATTATCAACACACAGTGAAGAGGCGACTCTTGGAAGCTGGCCTTCTAGGCATCGTTGCAAAGAAAAAGCCAAATCTGAGGCTGGCCAGTAAAAAAGGACATGATTAAGACTGGCAAAAGAACTCGGACACTGGACAGAGGAAGTTTAGAAAAAAAAGTGTTGTGGACAGACAAATGTGTGTTTGAAAGAAGCAGAAGGAGTGCTTGAAGCCATCTTTCAAGCATGGTGGAGAAATGTGATGGTTAAAGGTTGCTTTGGTGTTGGTAAAGGGCATATTTGTAGTGCTTTAATGCCCCAAAGCACAGCTGAAAACTATGAAATCTTTTGGGTGTTTTATAGCCAGCAGAGGAATTTGCCGATGTCAGTTGTGTACATAATGTTTATGTCTTAAAATGTCAGGAGTGTGGCCACAAAATAAACAAAAACAACAGTATATCTAGACCCAAAAAGGTCAGGTTTTTCTGGACCAATTTGTATCCCCTTGCAAAACTTTTGTGTTAACTTGTAATCATTTTCACTTTCCCTCTGAGAAAATCCGATAAGTATACAGTACTCTGTTTAATGTAAAGGACCACAGGCAAAAGTCTGTTGCAATTTATTTAGAAAGAAAACTAGAAGAGGTGGTTCACTTCTTACTAACTGCTGCCAAAGCTGATTGAGGCAGAGTGTAGCTGTAATTGTGAGTGCAGCCTTGGTATGACAAAGCTGTCACTGTAGCCATGGCTGTGTTTTAGCTGTTGCAGTTTTGACTGGGACACATTTGTTAATGAGAGTAACAGTGACTACAGTCGTGTGTGTGCAATGATGCTGGCTGTGTTGCATTCAAAATACATTATTCTTGAGCTCTTCTGGGTGTTTTTTTTTTTTTTTTGGGTAATACATTTGACACTGGAGCAAATCAGATTTAAATAACAGTACAGCTGTACATATTCATAGCACCCACAGATTCAACCACAAATGCAGCTGTCTGAAGTCTGAGCGATAACCTTATCCAGCCACAGCTTCAGCTATAAGAGCCAGGCAGAGCAGCTGCAGCTGTGTTCACAGCTAGCAGCTGTATACAGTCATAAATCTGCCTTTAATATGAGGAATGAGAAAGAATTATGTAAAGCAACCAGTCACATCATCTCTCTTTTCTTTAGTATCTGCACAGTGTTACCCTTAACTAGCAGTGTATTATAACTGGGCTGGAATAACAAGCCAACCATTTATATGGATCAGAAGGAATACAAAAGTTAATACAAGGGAATGCAAAAATAGTCCAGGAAAAACTCAATAGTCTGTGGAGATTTTGATTGACTTGTTTTTATGGTGAATCTTTGCTCATGCATTCCAGCATTCATCTGTCACTTTGCAGCCAATCACAGCTGAGACCAGCCTGTGCAGCTCACCTCTGCTTCCTCCAGCCACACTGTGATGGCTCATCAGAGAACTCACTCCTCTGCAGTCCCATGAGAACTATATGAAAGCATAAAGAAAAATTATGAAAGGCTAATGTCCACTTTAGAGGAAAATATGGTATAATATTTATTAACTCTCCACTCACTGCATACACTTCTGGGGAGACTGTACACATATTGATGTGGATGATAATGCAACTTTAATGAACTCACATGGGAGGGCATACAGTGTATTCATATTAATGTGTGAAAGACATAGTGTTATGTCAGCAAAGACATTTTCAAGCTGCAGATCTCAAATGTTTTCTGCTTGTCTGAGGTATACTGTCCATCTGAAAACATCACACTCCTACAACATCGGTCCCTGGTCCTTTTTCTGTTTGCAGTGGTCATATTTTATGTTTGACGTGAGAAGTATTGAAAGAGAGGATTTAACTAGTAGTTTTATGAGGCCTCTGAACTTTGTAGTACAAAAGAATCATTTGGAAAAAAAAAAACGTTTAGCTTAGAGACAGTGACAACTGAAGATGTTCTTAACTCTCCTTGTTTTAGTTAATAGAGTCATTACATCAGTGGACCTTACATCAGTGTTTTTTTTTCTGGCATGTCCAACATCAGAAGTCAAAAAAAGTTCATAGCCCACAGTTTTTATCAGTAATGAAGGGTGCAGGTTGAAATATAATTAAATAATGGTTAGCATGACAGCATCAGCAAACTGTATTTTTCCCCTGGTCATGTGTGCCGCACCTGCAGTGGCTCAATTCCCTACCAGCAGGGAACACATTTTTAGCACCAGTGTACGTGGTGGCGGTGGCACTGTAACAAAAGGCATGCTATCTGTTTATAGAGACTGTGAATCACTTGGATTTGATCATTGTGAAAATTAATAGATGCAATTCTGTTATCCTGTGTGTGTGAAGCAGTCAATTAAGCAGATAATCTGCTCTCTGTTGGTCTGAGCTTTCTCACAGCTGTCTGTGCTTGTTTTTTTTCTATCCTCTTTTTGCATGAAAGGTTAACACTTTTTCAATTAGAGACACAAGTACACATTTGTTAAGTTGCGTTGTGCAAACGAGAGGTGACATTTGGTGGCGTGTTTGTGGTTTTTATGTGTGCCACTACAGAATATATGTGCTTATCTTTGTGATAATAATGTATATCTAACTTCTTATTTTGTGTCTTTTTTCCCCATTTTAATAGGAGAGGAAGCTTTGTGCATTCCCAACTATTGAGATCTATAGTTCAGATGTCATCAACTATATGGTTCCACTGTCTCGTCAGACGGACTTCTTTGTACCAGAAATGAAAGAGGAGGTCAGAACAGATGCGAAAGAAGAGGACTCAGATGAGGACAGAGGAACTGACATTACAGGTAAAAAATTTACACATTCTCAGATACTGTCAGCTCTGTTGACCCTACACCTTGTGTCAGTTAAAAACAAAGAAAGAGGAAATATGTGACAACTTTTATTTTGTCTGACACTGACTCCTTTCTAGCCCTGGATCACAGAGGACATGTGATATATGACACTCTGTAATTGTCCTGTCATTACAAGTATGTGTCTTCACGCACAATGCCTTCTGTGCGGCTATTACTCTTTGAAACATAGCTGACCTGTGGGCTGGTCTCAGAGCAGTATTGACTTCATCAGTGTACAAATCTCTGGAGAAAGAAAATTGTGTTACGCTGTTGGGACAGAGTGGGTGAGGATGGGCTGATTTACATCAGGTGCCTTAAGAATAGATCATGTGACACACCCTTAAATGTAGGAGACGTATCAGGAAGAAGGCCTAACATGCTTTGAGCATGATTAGATGGCAGTCTACATAAAAATAAAGCATCATTTGCTGAGACGGGTGAAGGCCACTCTCCAAACCTGCTGTGGAGCCTCTCACATTCTGAGAGCCAAGAGTGAACTGAGAGTCGGGGCTATTCACAACTTTAAATTAGTTTGTCAGCATCACCAGGCCGAGACAAAGTGTTGATTATTCCTTTCCTTTCTAACAAATGAAAAAGTTAATAAGAAAGAAATAAAGTGCTGGAAAGCATTTAAATACACTAATTCAGATAAAATTAATTTGATCTGTCATGTTTTTTTTTAATCACATCAGGAGAAAGTGATTTTGTAATGCTGTTTTTACTCCCCAAGTTCACGCTTTTACATCCGCACACACACTCTGGCCTCCAAATCTTTTGTTAATTTGGTGTGCTGCTGTGTCTTTATTCCAGCAAACTGTCATGGCTGTGTGTTTGGTCTGGCTTACCATGAAGACTAGAAGCAGGGGTAGACACCTAGCTTTGCTCTTTCCAAAGATAAGAAATATCCCTATCATTACTACTAATAAACACGTTAGATCTCCTTTCTTTCACACTTGCACAAAGATAAATGTAATCTACATGTGGATATACTTAAAGATGTGTCCATATGAGCAGGCACTATTTTAGCTTAAGCTTAAAAATATCAAGAGGGGATGAAAGGAGAGATGGAAGAGAGAGACTGGAGGAAAATAAAAGAAACCTGGAGTCTTGGTTAGGCTCTAACATCAGAAGAAACACACAGATGCACTCCCACATACACGAGTGGTGTGTCCATTGCACAAAGCTCAAAGCTAGCCAACAGCAAGGTGGTCAGTACAGTGCTGTTTTTGGGTGAATAAACACAAATGGGGGTATTTTAGGGTGAATTACAGCCTCTAACCGTTTCCTTATACAGTGACTTACTGGAGCTTCCCCTGGCTGCCTGCTAATATTATGTTTACAACAAAAGTATTTCTCAAAGTTTCAAACTATTCCTTTATTGCAGTATTCAGGATGACATGGTATGAATCAAGTTCTCATTCATCACATTGAATCAAATACTTATTCAGTTTATTCTGTTCATAAACCAAATCAAAGGGAGTCAGATAAACATTGGTCTTACAGATTCATATAGCGGAGGATTATGTACAACAATATGTCAAATACACTGTAAACACTGTTTAGAGGAATGTGAGATTTTTTTTTTCATGCTCCTTTTGAAACATTTACCACACAGGGCCTCTTTATCATTCAAAAGAAAGCTGACAAAGAGCTATTGTGTGTTTGCTGGTAGAAGAAACATAAGTGGAGTTTCAAAAGTGGTGGATTTTTTTTTTCAGAGGGATTACTTTTATCTGATAGCTGTATGTTCTGCTTTTTCATACTTGGGTCATTCCATTTCAAATCAACGTGGGCCTTCTGCTCAACCATCTCCAATTTGCATAAAACTTTTATGGTCCAAAGTTTGGACACACATAATGATTGCTGTGAATTTTTAGCTTCATATATCAAATACTTTTCAAGATATAAATTTTTGGAAAAATGGTCCATCCACCCAGTTCCAACATGTTTTTTCGCACTTTGAAATTTGAGGCAATGTTTGAACATGAATATCTCAAAAACTATTAAAGATAAAAGCCTGACATTTTCACTGGCCTTTCTTACCATCAAAATGAATCAGGATCTCTAATTTGAGACAGATACATAAAAAAAAAAAAAGCAGTCCTGTAAAGTCCCATATTTGAGCACACACTAATAAAAAACTTCACATTCCAAAAGACAACTAGTGATAATTTCTGAATAGTATATAGTTATATTTTACAATAATGCAAAAATAAAACACATAGAAAACCTTTTAACATTAAGTTCTTAGTCACAAATTGTGCAAATATCTCAAGTTGTGCCACAAAAACAAAAATATCAGTAGATAGGCTAATCCGAACAAAGCAAAATTCTGGACTTTCTAGATGGTACTCTAATTATAACTGAGAAAATAATTTTGTTAAACATATACCTATTTTTCATTTTCAAGACCTACTCTACCTACCATTTTGAGACCTACTGCCCTGGAAGAGTGTGATAATTCAGGTTAAGTTTAAAATATACTACAAGGCTTTAAAAACTTAACAAGTACCGATGTAAAATTTTACATACATAAATATAAATATAGCAAAACAATTACGAGTAATGAAAAAGGGATTAGTAGCTCATTTCACGTGAGTAGTCTTGCAAGACCAAGTTGCTGTGTCCACATGGCGCGATCAGTAGTCTGACATAAAATCAGTAGTCTGACATAAGATTCTAACCCTAAACCCCTAATCCCAACCCTGACTCCCTGACCCAACTCTAACCCTAATGCCACAACTGCTACAGGCAAGCAGGGATCGGGCAATTGGCATGCTGACTGCCAGAATGAATGTTGCAAGAATTGTAATATATATGAAAAAGCTACATTATTACATTTTTAATACCTCTTAGTATATTTTAATTTTTAACCTGAATTATCAGAGTCTTCCAAGGCAGTAGGTCTTGAAAATGAAAAACATGCATATATTAAACAAAATTATTTTCTCAGTTATACCTAGAATACCAAATGGGAACTCCAGAATTTTGTTCTGTTCAGATTAGACTAGCTACTCATATTTTTGTTTTTGTGGTACAACTTGTGATATTTGCTCAATGCAGAATTTCATGTTAAAACGTATTCTACATGTTTTATTTTTGCATTATTGTAAAATATAACTATATACCATTCAGAAATTGTCATTAGTTGTCTTTTGCAATGTGAAGTTTTTTATTAGATTGCGCTCAAATATGGGACTTTACAGAACTGCTTGAATTCTTTTTCATATTTTAACTAGCCAATACTCAGACATGTTTTGATGTATCTGTCCCAAATTACAGATCCTGATTCATTTGGATCATAGGAAAGGCCAGTGAAAATGGCTTTTATCTTTAATAGTTTTTGAGATATTCATGTTCAAACATTGCCTCAGATTTCAATGTGCGAAAAAAAAGGGCATGAAAGTGGGTGGATGGGCCTTTAAAAAAAAAAAAAAAAAAAATCTAAAACAGGATTTGATATATGGAGTTAAAAATTCACAGCAATCATTATGTGTGTCCAAACTTTGGATCATAAAATTTTTTATGCAAATCAGAGATGGTCAAGCAGAAAATGTTCTAAAAATTTGGTGATTTGAGATGGACTGACCCACTAGTGAAAATTTGCTCTGAAACCAATTTCTTTGGAAATATTTGAAATATTTGTCAAATGCCTTTGAATACTTTTCTTCCATCAAAGAAACTTTCCTTGTGAAGGTGTGCATCAACAGTTGCACAGTTGCACCATGTGTACTCTTACATTATGGGGAAGTGTTTACCTGTTTGTGGGCAGTTTTCCTACATCATGGCTGTGATCTGTGGTTTTGAATTAGTGTCCATAAATTATGACTTTTAGGGCTCAGGAGCCACTATCAGAAACAGACTTAACAAAGTCTCAGGATGTGTGTTTGTTATCACTCTCAGAGACACACACACACAAACAAGCTTTCCGAATGGGAGACAGCTTTGACAAGCTGGCTGTGGAATTCCCACTTTGGCCCTCGGAAGATTGCCTTTAACTTTTCATCCATCATGCAATACCCACATTATAGACTGTCCTGCCCGTATACTCAGGCTCATAGACTATATGCTTCAGTCAGAGAGAACAGTCAACACTCTAAATGAAAACACCGATTATCTGGTGATCACAGCAGTCACTAACTTTTCAGGACACAAATCAGATGCAAACTTTTACTTAGTGACTATAAAAAGTAAAGAAGAAATAAATAAAAAAAAGGGGTCAGTGAACTTTCCAGCAAGTATAATGTTTCAGAAACTAGTTAACTGTTCTACATTCACTGGCTACTTTATTAGATACACCTGTTCAACTGCTCGTTAACATAAATATCTAATCAGCCAACCTTGAATCAGATGGACTACAGCAGCAGAAGACCACACTGGGTGCCACTCCTGTCAGCTAAGAACAGGAACCTGAGGCTAAAGTTTGCACAGGCTCACCAAAACTGAACAACAAAAGATTGGGAAAATGTTGCCTGTTCTAATGAGTCTCGATTTCTGCTGTGACATTCAGATGGTAGGGTCAGAATTTGGCATAAACAACATGAAAGCGTGGATCCATCCTGCCTTGTACCAACAGTTTAGGCTGCTGGTGGTGTAATGGTGTGGGGGATGTTTTCTTGGCACACTTTGGGCCCCTTTGGGCCAACTGAGCATCTACCTTAGTAATGTTGCTGACCATGTTCATCCCTTTATACAATTCAATATAATTCAGTTTTATATATATAGCGCCAATTCACAACAACAGTCACCTCAAGGTGCTTTATATTGTAAGGTAAAGACCCTACAATATTAGACAGAAGACCCCAACAATCAGATGATCACCTATGAGCAGCACGTGGTGTGGTGGGAAGTCAGTCTCTACTTAATATTTGAAAACATTAATTGTACACCAGGACCAATGCAGGATTAATGCCTTTTTCATATCTTTTTTTATTACACAGTTTACTTTAAGAAAGAAAAATATGATTTACTGCACACTGGAGCAATACATTCTTTACCCAAGCATCCTAAATTAAGAAGTTTCATTAAAACAGAATGCATGTGCATTTTTTATGATGAGCATCCTAAAATGCTCATTCTTCTTGGTTCTCGTTTGTAAACAAGATGATCCATCGAGTTTATCACTTCTTAACTTCTGTTTATGCATCTCTTGTCGCACTTTTCTCGCGATCCACTCAGACTCTGCCTCTCCAAGCTCTCAGCAAGCTTAGCCCTGTCTGTGTCTAATTACCTCCTTAAAAATCCTCTCCTCTGTTTCAAACAGTTTGAAGAACAAGACCTTGATTCTCTGCTAATAATCCCAATGGGCCCAATTTAGCAACTAATTTAGGCAAATGTTACCTAAAAGACTTTCAGAGGCTTCAACCACAGTGCCAATTTCAGGACTTGCTTGCAGTTGTAGTGAAGGGTGAAAGTTGTCCAGTATGTTGAGGCTCTTCCTTGAGGGGCTGTCCACCCAATTACCCCAAATAGACCCATTATTTTCTGTAAAATCCCTTATATTATAAAATGAGTCTTTGGAACAATCATTTCACTGCAACACACAAATGAAATATACTGTGAGTCACTACATTAACCCATCTATATGTCTTTTAAAGCAATATCACCATAATCAAATCACCACTTCTGTTCCACTCAGGACTGTTCCCACCGGTTCTGTTTGGACATGCTAACTAATCAACAGCCTCATAAATAGTTATTATAATAACCTAAATAGTCTTCCCATATATAATATTTGAAACTGCAGACAAGATCAGATCTGCTGGATGTGATAATTAGATTGTTGAGATTCAAATGAATAAAAAGAAATGGCGAACCTCACTGAGCAGCTTGGAGACTCCCTGTTTATTGTGTTTGGGTCCCTGATGACACATTTAGTGCACACACACTTAGATGTGCGGATGAAATTCATTTGGAATGTGAAGGCAGAAAGACAATGATGTGGACAAAAGTGTTTTAGTGTCTAATGGGATAGTCAAGTAAAGTCAGGTCCGATTTTATTTGTCAAACATTTAATTTCAGGCTGTCGTTCTACTTTGCAGAAACAAATGAGGCATGGTAAGAGCATTTTGAAATATTATAAACCATTAATGCATGTTACAACAGGAAATGCAATATATATATACAATACTGTGCAAAAATTTTGAGCCACCCTCATTTCTTGAGATTTTGCTAGGAAAATGGGGAATAGGTGCAGCAATTTATTGAATCATGCAAACATGCATGGGAACACAGTATAAAAGGCAAAAACAGAGTTTGTACAATTCTAACGAGCTTGAAAGTTAATATTTGGAATGACTACCTTTATTCTTCAACACAGCCTGAACTCTCTTAGGCTAGCTTTCTTATAGTTTCTTTAAGTAGTCTTCAGGAATCTAGGCCTTTTGAAGGATTTTCCAAAGCTCTTCTTTGGATGTTGGCTGCCTTTTGTTCTGTTCTCTGTCAAGATGATCCCACACTGCTTCAATAATGTTGAGGTGCACGCTCTGGGGAGGCCAATCCATGACTGATAGTGTTCCACTGTGTGTTTTTCTATCCAGATATGCTTTTACTGCACTGGCAGTGTGTTTGGGATCATTGTCATGCTGAAAAATAAAGCTGCTGTCAATCAGATTTTTTCTAGATGGTAGATTCTTTCTTTCCAGATGGTTCCAGATGGTGGATCAAAATCTGACAGCATTTTTCTGCGTTCATACTTCCATCAATTTTGACAAGATCTCCAACAGCACTGGCTGAAATGAAGCCCCAAACCATGACAGAGCCTCCACCGTGTTTTACAGATGGCTGTAGACACTCACTGTTGTACCTCTCTCCTGACCACCTCCGTAAATATTGATGACAGTTTGAACCAAAAATTTCATATTTGGATTCATAACTCCATAAGACCTGTTGTCACTGATTTTCAGTCCAGTTCTTGTGTAATTTGGCATACCTCAGCTATTTCTCCCTGTTTCCTTCCTTAAGAATGACTTCTTGACAGCCACCCTTCCACTGAGACCATTTCTGATGAGGCTTCAGTGAGCAGTAGATGGATCAACTGAAGGACCAGATGCATCTCTCAGGTCTTTGCTGGATTTTTTTCATATTTCTTAAGGACATGACTTTCACATACTGTTCATCTTCTCTAGATAGCTTTTAGGCCTAGTACTTCCTTTTCTGTCCTCCACTTGTTTCCTCAAATATTTTAAGGACACACTGCACACCATGCAGAGATATGCAAAGTTTTCTGCTAATAGCTCTTTGGAATCACCTCATTGGCACAAAAATACTATTTTATGCCTGTCAAACTGTGTTAGCTTTAACTAAAGAAATGACAAGTTATATGTTTTTTGTGACAGGCTGCTAGTAACAATTTAAAATTGGTTCTTTGCTAAGTTGTCCGTTATGTGTAGACACAACACTGGTTCATTCCTTGAGTTAGGTGCCTTTTTATGCTTGCATGCTTCATAGGTCAGTGTTAAGTGGCTTAAGAAATAAAAAACATTCCTCTGAAAATGTTCAGGTACAAGGACTGGACTGAAAATGTGTGAAAAAGCAGCCAATATCCAAAGAAAAACTTTGAAAGGCCTTCAGAAAGCCCGGAGAACTATTGCTCAAGACCACTCTAAAAATTACAAGAAAGTCTGGCTGCTTGGAAGCAAAATATAAAGAAATGAGGGGTGGCTTAAGACTTCTGTACGGTATTTTATGTTGAGAGGTTTTACTGACATCTTGCATGGAAATTCTAAATCCAGCATTAAAATAACACTCCAGTCCATGTTAACAGAACAGGATAGTTTATTTAGATTTGAATAAATCATTTCCTTGATGTGATTTAATGGAATCTAACACATAAAAACTCTCTGTGACAAATGATAATCCTTTTCCCTGATAAATTTACATGTTAGAAATGACAATAAATACTCTAACATTAATGGAAATTTTTTGTGTAATGGCCTAAAACATCACTCTAGATGTAGATTCTGGATATGAGCGATAATTTGAGGAGTGCTTGATATCCTGGAGAAATCCTTAAAAATTAAAATCCTTAAAAAGTAAAATCAAGAACACTGAATAAATAAAATCTGGAGTTCCTAACAATGTGGAATATTTGGTGTTGAAATGAACAAAATGCACAATGCACAAAAGAAAAATTTCAAAAGGTATATTCAACAGTATGGCACATCAGCAGTTGTCTATCGAAGCTTAAATTCAGAAAGCAGGTAACAGGATAGTGTTCCTAATGCTGAATAAATCAAAGTACTGTTGAGTCTACCTTTTAATTTATCAACAGCTGCAAGGACAATTCTACAGGTCACATACACATGGCGCTCTACTCTGGATCCACACGTAAGAAAACAAATATTGCCAATAGAGTTTGATGGAAACAATACCTCAAATAGTTTCAAAGGTAATAACCGACAACCAGACTGTGATTGTCCTCGTGCAACACGTTTCACTAAGTGATGACAGCCCATGCACTTCAGCCCTCACTGCTCATTAACTGTACCTTCAAGTCCCAAAACGTTCAGTTGTAAGACCTTATGTATCTGTGGGCAGGAATACAAGTCTGGTTTGCACTCTGCTGTTCGTTTCAGTCATGGTAATGAGTCACGTGGCAGGTGTAAATTAGCTTTTAAAGCCCAGAGTCTAATTCACAGAAAAAGCTAATGCAGTTCAGCACACAGCTTAGATTCTCACAGATAAATGCACACCTGAAAATGTCTACCTAGTCTGTAAACACTCAACAGTTGGGAACCGTGATGAAAAAAAAAAAATTATTTTAAATCCCAAGCATCAAAAATCATCACACCATTAAAAAACAGGAAAAAAAATTAACACGTCCATTCAGGTTTGTCCGTATTTTCCATAAAATCTTTTAACTATAGTGCTATGAGAGGAACGCTGCAACCGAGATTCTCTTAAAACTGGCTAAATGTTTCTGAAATGACAAGTTTGTCCACTTGGAAATGGCGTCTTGTGTTGCTGAAAGATGGTCTCCAGCAGGTCCAGTGCTCCAGCACTAAGATCATAGTGTCTGGTCGTTTACTGTACATGCAGGTCCTTTTCCTCCATCGTGCCATTTAAGAGCTCACCAGAACATAGATCATCCTGTTGGAGAGAGCAAGAGGAACAACCAATTAAATACAGCATACTTTGCAATAATGTCACATCACTAAGGTGGAAAAAATTTTGTGCCACTTACTCCATGAAAACTCCCGAACAAGGCGCACAGCCGGCACATACCTCCACATAAATCCACAAATTGTCGTTTCACCTTTTTTTTTTTTGTAGAGATTTTAAAAAGAAGCCACAGTGCCTTTTAAAGTTGTTAGTAGGCAGATTTCTGACAGTGCTGTGCTACTTTGTCCTCCTGTTTCTTTATGTTAAGCTAAGTAAAGAAACTACTGGTTGTGTCTTCATTTTACCAAACAAGTATAGCAGTGCTCTCATCCAAGTCTCCCTCTCTAACAAAACTACCCCAGGATCAATGTATTTTAATCTCCACAAAAACCAAGTTTTTTGCACTTTAAGCAGCAGATCTGCACACAATAAAGTCCATGTCTTTATAGACACTTGGCAGCTGTCTTGGTAACGTCCCCTGGGCAGTTATTTCAGGCTAACAAACTCAGGCCTCTGTTTAAATGAAGAGAGAAAGAACCCTACCTGATCAAACCCCATAAAAAGGCTTAAAAAGTTGGTGACTTTGCACCTAAATAACATTTAAAAACTGTTTTAGTGCAATGTTATACACTCACTGGCCACTTCATTAAACACACCTGTTCATCTGCTTTTTAACACAAATATCACATGGCAGCAACTCAACGCATTTAGGCATGTAGACATGGTCTGCTTAAGTTCAAGCCCATCTTTTGATGGCTGCTTTCAGCAGGATAATGCAGCATGTCACAAAGCTCAATTCATCACAAACTGGTTTCTTGAACATGACAATGAGTTCATTGTGCTCCACTGTCACCAAATCTCAATCCATTAGAGTGCCTTTGGGATTTGGTGGAACGGGAGATTAGCATCATGGATTTGCAGCCGACTAGCAGTCTGAACCTAATAAGGTGACCAGTGAGTGCACAACACCAACGTGCTTGCATCTATCGGGCAACAACAGAAGTTGCTTAATATTTCCTGATTTGGCCGTATCTTTTTGTGGGCAGAGGCGGGAATCAATGTGGGTCACACTACATCCATCTCTGCCGTTAAGGAATTTCCCCCTAGATTTCTACTCAGGATTCTTCAGTTACTTTTCCCCCCTCTCTCTTTATAAGGAACGGTAGATTACAAATGAAAAATGTAAAGTAGGCTAACTTGTTAAATGCAAGGGAGGGCAGAGAAAGACGACTGAAAATTAAAAGCATACCCGTAGAGATAGTAGAAGAATGACAGGAGGTAGAAAGCCAGTTTGCACCAGCCTTCTTTTTGACAGTACGCCAGGATGTCAGCATTCATGATGGTTGTTGGGTCGTAGAGTCCTGGACAGCTCATCACAGGTCTGCTCATATACCTGCAGCACGGCAAAATGAAAGCAGCGGGTTATCACGTATATGCAGATGTAACCAGAAGGCCAACAGCTGTTTAGCAAAGCCTGGAGTTAAATCTATGATTAGTGTTTTCACAGAAAGGACAGTGGACTCCCTCAGGTCTGACACGTACCTCCAGACATGATAAGCCAGCAGTGGTAAGTTGAGACAGAGGGTGAGCCACTCGGCCGCACAGAAGAACATCACGCAGAAGAAGAAATGGATGAGATACTCTGGGAGCACCAGCTGAAAGGAGCCAAGGGTGAAAATAGTATTTCAATATTCACATACAGTCAACAGTCTAATTTTCTTGTTCTCATTGTCTTGTTATAGTTTTGATTTAGTGCTAGTAATGTCTAGGAAAAGATTAACTGTTTACATAATACGTGGAACAAATCTAGAGACTTAGAAGTTAAAGTGCACTGATCAGAGGACAAAACAGTGTGACGTTACAGCTCCTCAAAGACAATGAGTCCTTTTTACAAGGAGAACGCAGAGCTATTTAAACAGGCAGACATCTAAAAACTGCAGCAGCTTCAAAGAGTAGAAGAGAAGGAGTGAATCACAAATGACCTCTAGTTAAGCCATTACCTTAACTATGTGATTATATGTGTTATACAGGCTGTAACTGGAGCACTATCAGGCCCAGTTTCATCTTCTATTATTTGTACATAAATTAATGTGTAATGAAGTCACAGTAAGCTTTTATGATGGAGGTAAAACACTCCTTTATCACGCATTGCTCTAACATCATCTGTAACACATGAAACAGGGTGAAAAATTAAAACCAGCCATCTGCAAATTTTAAGTGATTCCTCACTTGTTTAATGTTTACAGAAGCTATCACAGTGAGGCTTATCCAACCGCCAGATGTGTGGCCACGTCTGGCGGTTGATCTTATAACGTGTGGTGCCTGTACAATTTGGAAATCAATTGCTGCAAGTGGATAGAAAAAAAGGTTAATTTCCCACCCTGGTTATGACATGCATTATCAAGTCTGACCACAATTAAAAGGGGAAAACTTGCTCTGGAGAATATTTGCACATCTCAACATCAACATTTTCTGCAATGAGGGCAAAGCTACAAATCATTCCACTTCCCGAGAAGAGGACTGGACGACACACCGGAGGAGGACCATGCTGTGAGCACGCTTAGCAGTGTTGATGCAGCAGCCTGCCTCAGGTTGACAGAGTTCGAAGTGGTGCGGGGTTCAGGGGGGCAGATGGAGGCACCACATGGAAGCCATGCATTCAAAATAAGAGCAGAGGGCGGAGAGGAGGGGGCAACCAACAGCCCACAGATGGAAGGGTGAGGGGCATGTAGAAAAGAGGAAGGTGCAGGAAGGGCGGGGCGGGGGCTATAATGTGCTGAAATCCTGCACTGTGCTGCCAAATACAAAACAACTGATCACAGCACACCAAAAAAAAAAGAAAAAAAAGTGCCAACTGAGCTGATCTGTCCACTTGTAAAAAGAAAAAAAGAAGTCAAAACTGCAGATCGGACTGTGGAGTGCATCAAGGGTTAAATATAGAGGAACCTTCACTTTTTAGCTAAAATAACCCTTGCTACTGCTAAAATCACTAACCAATCAGAAGCTCCAAATATTGCTGAGCTGGAGAGTGTTTGGATTCTGCAGCCATCTGTTCTGAACCGCAGGTGATCCAGGTTAGAGCCAACACTGAGATCATATACAGTGGCCTAGGTCTGCTAATTGCTGACTCAAATTGCAGCCTCCACCTCAAAGAAAACAAGATGTGACATGCATTTATATAAAAAAAAAAAAAAAAAAAAAAAAAAAAAAAACAAAATTTTTAAAAAAAAAAAAAAAAAAAAAAAAAAAAACAACAACAAAAAAAAAAAAACAAGTTCATATTCATTTTTAAACACATTACTAATGTTTTAACTTAGGAAGTGTTCAGAAATCAATATTTGGTGGAATAACCCTGATTTGCAATCACAGCTTTC
>VUQI01007208.1:23225-61316 GCA_015106735.1 Paratilapia polleni | reverse complement strand
CTACAGGATTTTCAATGGTGCGGAGTCGAATCTCCAATTCATTGAGCCTGGCCTCCAAAGCTACAAACTGGCTACATTTATTACAAGTATCATTATCAGTAAAGGAGGCCGAGGAATAACTAAACATTAGACACACAGAGCAGGAAAGAGGTGAGACAGGAGAAGCCATGCTGATAGTGATTCGGCTACGAGCTAAGCTAAAAGCTACGCTAAGCTAGCGGATCCCTAAAAACACAAGGAGTGAATGATATGAATATAATTTGCAGGTGATTCACCAGAAGTGTGCTATTAATAAAGCACGTGTAGGTTGTACTATGAAAATAAATCAATATGTGAAAGTTCGTAGTTAGTTAATCAAGCTACACAACAAGCACCACTGTGCGATGCAACAGGAACAGGAAGTGATACAATACCCAGTCCACACCAAGTGAGAGCGCCCTCTACACAAGCCACAAGCCCTATCAGCCACCTAATGCACTATACATCAGCTAAAGCCCACTTACTGTCATTAATCTGTTGTATCAGTCAATTATCCACCTATCTCCTAATCCAACAGCCTCCTTGTCCAGCTATCCCATTCCTATAAAGAAACTTCAGAACTATTCAAAGCTATTCAGAAATGATGGTTGTGTCCTGCTTGACCAAACATGTTGAGCCCACAGTCACAAAAACACAATGATCATGGCAAGAGAGAGATAAAATATAAGATAAAAGATAGAAGATAAAATGCCAAACTCTGACAAAAGACAAAGATCACAGACTGAGAAATAAGATCAAGATGAGAAATCTAAAGATCAGTAGATGACAGTCAACTTTTTCCTTAGTTTTTGGTTGCTTTTGATGTAAACTTCCTTTATCTGCCTATACTCTAGGGAAGGTATTTTAAGAGTGCTTGTACAAATACTTTCTTTATTTCTGCTGACACCCATATTTGCAGGTGCCAGCCCAGCTGTTGTTTAGCTGAGCTGTCAGAATATGATCAGGAAATGGAAGTTTTGTCTTCCTGTGGTCATAGAGCCCCATGTGGAGCCTGATAACTCAGACAATGCAGCAACAAAAGTCTACAGCAACTCGAGCAGCTTTTACGGTCTACTTACAGCATTGACAATGATGGTGTTTACTATGTTCAGCTACTCAATTTAATGTGTTAACATGCCAACTTTTCTTAATTAGAAGTAAACACAAAGCACAGATAAAGCTGCCTGGAATGTCATTAGCATGCATTTATATTTGGTCATAAACTGGTGGACAAATGGAAATTTTGATCTAATGATGGTACCTCAGTAAAAGTTAAGGAAGGTTATTATAGAATAAAATTGTCCACGGTTAGCATGAATGAATGTACCAAATTTAATGGCAGTCTAAGCAATAGTTGTCTGAGCTTGGTGGCAAAATAGAAAAGAGTCACGGACCACTGAAGTTATTAGTCACTCTAGGTATCTGTCATGTAATACATGTAATTCAATAGCTGCCAAGATATTTTGCTATAAAAAATGAAAAATACCAACCTCACAGGAGCACAAGGGGAAAATTAAGCTAAAGTCAGTAGGATTCTCTTTGAAAATGTCATGGCAGCTTCTTGCTTAACCACATGTAAAACACAGGAAATACATCAAATGGAGATCCCATCAAATGCAGACACTTTTCTTTCTTGCAGCTTGATTGAGGCCCAAGGTTAAACACCCCCTGTCTCCTGAGGAAAGACTTTATGAGCTGTAGCAGAGCCCAGCAGAGAAGTGGTGGAGCAGAACAAGTGTCTGACCCCCGAACCTGAAGCGTTGAAGCCTGCTGCAGCTCCACAGGTCACACAGAGGCAGTAAGCAGGCCGACGTGGGCCAATTAGAGCCAGTAGGGGGGGCAGCAGGGGCCCATCCAGATCCAGGAAGTTGAGGCCAGACTAAGACATTAATCTGTCATCTCCTTCACATCTTTACATTCATTTGTCATAACTGTCATCCAACTGGAATTTCTATATTCAAAGCCCCTGACAGTAACAAGCACCCTAACAAGTGCCTCTATACCTGTGGTAGGTCCAGGGCTGCTGCTGTATAGATGAGATATCCCTACAGATTGGAGCAAAAATCGGTGTCTCTATTTCAGGAATTAACTGAGCAGAAGATAATTTGTTAATTTGTGTTTTGTTTTCTATACACTTTATGTGACTCCATCCTAAAAATCTAATTAGAGAGTTATACATAAAAGTGGAATTGGTAGCACATTTCAAGAGCTTACTTCAGTAAAACTTCTGGTATGTAAATTTATTGCACAAATTGTAAAAGTTTAGGTTTAATAATTTAACAGCACAAAGAGTGTACAGCCATGATTTTAGGTCTGTGAGACTGCACTTAACCTTAACAGTGCTTTGGACTAATTACTTATGTCATCATGCTCACAACACCAGTGTTTAACATGCTGATTTGTAGCACTTATAACATGTACTGTGTTCCTCTGATATTTCTCCAGACACTCTGACTATGATATACATTAAACAACTTAAAAGAAAACTTAAGTTCTAGAAGCTGTGATTGCATGAATATTAAAATACTGGATAAAATGTAATATTTTGGAGGGTGGGTAGCTTGCTATAGTTTTATTTTATTTCTCATGACCAACATGGTATATCAGTTATAGTTAAACAAATTTTTTGCAAGGTTTTAATTATAATTTGATAAAATAAACAAAGGTGAAAGAATAAAGCTGTGCAGCAAGCTGATTACAGAGTTCAGTTCTGAACCCACAGGTTATGCATTTTAGTCATTACCATCTTGGTTTCTGGACAAGCAAGTGGTGGATCTGACTGGGAAACCGGGGGACACTGCACACTCATGCAATAGCAACTCGTTAATCACAAAGTAGCCACACCCTAAAGTATAACCTGTTTCACCTTCCATTTTGATTCTAAAGGGGGCCATAACTTACAAAATGAATATCATGTTGTATTCAGAAAGAGTTGAAATAGTGATTGAGACCATAAACTCATCAGGAAAATGTTTATTGAGGTTACAAATCAAGAGTGAAATAAGGTTCTTTTCTCATAGGCTTCTGCACAATCTGACTTCCTTCTGCAAACAGAGGAGTTGCCCCCTGCTGGCCATTGGAATGAATGCAGGTAAAAGGCGCTTCCACATTGGCACACAGTCTATGGTTGATTTAAAAAAAAAAAAAAAAAAAAAAACATCTTACTGTGCTTTTCTTTGTGTTTTATGGGAAAAAAACTCTTTCTTATTAGTCATATTCTTCTATAACACCATGAGACAAACTACAGTGGCGATTTCTTTCAGTCTCTTAACTCCCATGCACAGACCATGCACCACACACCATTACTAAATATGTTACAGTATAAGAAGAGCTAAAAGTGCCCTAAGAGTTTCTTCAGCATAAAAACATCATATCTGTTACTGTACGTCCATTAGCTGAAGACAGGCTCTGTAACCATCTGCAGTGAGTAATGATGGGGAACACCCTTTGAGTGTGCAGCTGGGGCCTGTCCTGACAGAGATGGGATTGAGGTATCTCCGCCAGTCTGTGCCAGGCTGGGTGTATATCAGAGCTCTCATCCCCTTTTTAACAAGTCTGCCTGTCCACTACAGTTGGGAATGCATAAAACAGATGCAGCTGTCAGAGGAAAGAAGTGAGGAGTGGCCTTGGCTGTTGTTTGATGAGTTTTGGCCTGAGCAATGCTCTGGGTGCTGGGAAACATGCCAGTCAGAGAGCAAGGCCGTTGCTGAGACCTCAACGTTGCACTGGTTTGGACGCGCCCTCATTCTATCTGTCATCTTCATTAGGGGAGAACAATATGTCAAAACCCATGCTGGAATCTGCCAGGTCAATGTTGCAATGCTTATCAGCGTACATTAATCCTGAACAGAGACTGAATTAAAACATTTTACAGACTAATGTAAGACATGGCCCATTTATTGTCCACACAGATCAAGAAGATTTAAACTTCAGCTTTCAGGACTGGATTTCCTGATATTTCATCAGTGCCTCCCGCCTAACTGTGTTGAACAGTAGGGAGTAGTAAAAACCTGCTACTGGGTCTGTAATAGTCCAGGAAAGATAGATTTTTTCCCTGAGGTGGGCCCACCACCATCAGTAGAGAAGTGTGTGGTCAGTGATCACACTTTAAAAATATACACACCCTTCTCAAATGCACTTCCGTGGTATAAAAAGGAGAGAAGTCACAGCTGCACTGAATTTCCAATATAAAGGGATCTTTCTTCCACTGTTCATCTGAAATGTATAACTTCATTCGCAGGACTTGGCTTTTCCCATATGCACATTACACATGTGGATCACAGGAAATGTTACGTTTTTCCACTTTTAAAACATAGATATATCTTATAACATAAGGTGATATTAAAGAAACTAATCAATCAGGATATCAATTGTGCTTGACTTAACTCTCAATAATCATGATAATACATAATTTTTACTAAAGTTGTGAAGTGGTTTCTTTCACACTTTACATGTGACATAGGATATAATATAAAAAATAACTGATGCAAATAAAAATATATACAATAAGATTTATGATCCAGGGGAAATAGAATTTGGCTTTGGCAGTATTTTTTTTTTCCAATCTGAATGAAATCAAATAGCATTTACATTTAAAGGAAAGTCATTTCCCTTTATTTTTCCTTAGTGCATGATAACCTCCCCAAGTACTGTCTGGACTTCTAGACTAATACTCCAGACAGTTTGTAGTTTTTTATTTAAGGGACACTTTGATAGACACTAAATGGTCATTGCAAATGTATCGGTAATGAGGGAAAAGAACTTGATTTAAGCTCTAAGTAACTCACCCAAATATTATGATAATGTTCAGAGACAACAGAGAGAGAAAGAGAAAGAAAAAGAAAGTGCAAACACGATATTAGACAATTTTTTAAAAATATTTCAAACATGGCTTTGAGGATACTGTAAGGGTTCAACAGTCTAACTTAATCCTTACAGAACCCTCAGAACCGTTTCATTGTGTCCATACTCATGTATTTAAAGAGACCTGAATGTCCTGAACAGTAAACAATTATTTAGCTCGACTCTCTTACAGCCAGGATATAGACTACCTGTGAGTAAGCACAGCGATTAAAATGTAATGAAAAAAAGGATTATTTAAAAAAAAAAAAGATGGTCCTGGGTTTGAATGCTGTTTGACTGGGGCCTTTCTGTGTGGAGTTTGCATGTTCTCTCTGTGCCTACATGCGTTCTCTCAGGATACGCTGCCTTCCTCCCACATGTCCAAAGACATTCAAGTTAGGTGAGTGTGAATGGTTTCTCTCTCTCTCTTTCTCTCTCTCTTTTGTCCTCTTTCCCCAATAGTTTTATCCTTGTCCACCTATGCTCTCATTTCTTCTCTTTTCTTTCCCCTTACCGCCAAACTGGTCACGGTAGATTGTTGTCCTTCAATGAGCCTGGTTCTGCTGGGGAGCACTTCCTGTTAATAGGGAGTTCTTCCTTCCCACCATCACCAAGTGTTTGCAGATTGTCTGACTGTTGGGGTTTTCCCTTTACTATTGTAGGGTCTTTACCTTGCAATATATAGTGCCTTGAGGTGACTGCTGTTGTGAATTGGCTTTATATAAGTAAAATTGAACTGAAGTGAATTGTATTAGCCTTGTGATGGACTGGTGATCTGTCGAGGGTATACCACACCTCTTGCCCAGTGACAGCTAAGAAAATGGATGGATGGATGGACAGAGGGATGGATGGATGGATGGATGGATGGATGGATGGATGGACGGACGGATGGATAGACAGATGGATAGACAGATCGATGTTAAAAAATAAAAATAAAAATGTGCAACCAATGGAATGCAAGGACAAAAACAAGAGGGTAACCTTGAAATCTGCCAAGCACTTTTCTATCTGAATCAAGGCTGTTAAACAAATGATCAACGGAACAGAACCTGCCAACCAAAGGGTCTAATCCCGAAGACCGGATGGCTTTGAAACAGTAAAAAAAGGCAGAGAAGGGGGGCAGAATTTTTTTTTTTTTACTTTTCCCTGTATTTTTCACTGTCAGATTTACTATTGTCAGTATCCTTAGGTTAACCACCTTACTTTGATTTGGCAGCGAGAAGGATGTAAAACTGTCTTTCTTTGTAATGACAGCTGATTGACTGAATGTGGAAAAATGAGACATACTGTTGAAACTCCACTTATTTGCCTTAAAACGTCACAGGCTCTCCATCATTTGTTTTGTAAATATGCGGTTCACTCAAGCCCACATACAGCTCACTTGAGATCAAACTGTGCTGTATGTGGCCCATGAACTAAAATGAGTTTGACACCCTTGATCAAAATGCTTGGTGTACTTTACACACATTAATGGACTGTGACAACTAAACCCACTAGTCTGTGTTTACCCTGTAAGCAACCACATCTCCAAAGTGTTACACCATTTTATTTTAGGTAAACACGCAAGGAAATTTCAATACAGGCAGTGAGATGAGAACAAAATCCCACAAATCTGTCCAGTCAGACAAAACCTGAAACAGTAAAGAACAAAATTATAGAGCACTGACCTTTAATGACCTCAAATATCCTCTATATCAAGTCAATTAGAAAGTGTGACTCCATCAGGATCAAAAATATGAGACAGAGGCCAAAGGTTGTATGGACAGAGGAAGGCTGTTATTCGTGCAATATTAAAGATGTCAGGGACCACACTAACTATGAACTGTGTGGTAAGAGGCAGTGTTTTCTCTGTAATCAGTAACAGATCATCACCACAGCAAGCACACAACTTTTATGGTTTGAACATGGAGAGATAAAATAACAAAATCACTGAGACACATTTCCTCCTAACACAAAAATAAAGTCCAAATGTTATGAATTAATTTTTCATTATTATGATTAAGTATCCAAAATCTGCTTGTGGTCACGGTAGAAAACCACAATGAGACCAATATGAATTCCACAGCTAAAATTACCTCCAGACACAACTGCAAGTTTAAAAAAGAAAAAGAAAAACTAACTCAAGATTCAAAGAAATATCAAAGAGTTGTGAGCCAGTGGCTATAATATGGGAGTGTAACGATGATTTAAACTCATGACTTGCTTTTCCCGACCATTCACCTCTGTTGTAATAAGGCAGGGGTGGCCAAACGTTTACTCCAGAGGGCCATAAGGACTTAAATAAAGTAAGCAAAGGGCTCCACATTGGATAACTGAATCAAAACATAGGTACGTATGTACAATGAAAACATTATTAACATTGCAATAAATTTATCCAAATGTTATTTCAATATTTAAATTACCCTACATCTTGCCAACTGTCTGATGCACTACTGAATGGGATGGGAATGCACTGGAATCAGGTTAATAGCAGTACAGACTCATTGCAGTCATTCCTCTCGAGATTCCTTGGCACAATGCTGCCTTTTATTGTTTTTTGTTTTTTTTAAGTTATCAACTAACCTCTAAGTACCACAGTATATGTGTGTTGTCCAGAGAGGTGAAATGTAAGTACCTTCACTCAAGTACCATACTTAATTAAATTTGGGACACATGTATTTTTCTGCACTACAATTATCTAACAGCTCTATTTACAAGTAAAATTACAAGTGTATATTTTTAAACATAGAGAGCTCAAAAATATGATGATTGATTATAAATTAAACAACCAGCTACACCAGTAGAGCTGAAATAATTAATCCATTAGTCAACTGACAACATTTTAGGGATAACTGTTTGAGTCAGCAAAAACATCAAAATAGAGCCAACAATTGATATGGTAGCCTACAGATCAATGAAAATAATTCTACAGTCCTATATGAAGGATTTGCTTCAACTCAACCAACTACAACAGCAATATTCTGCTTTCATATGAATACCATGATTGACATTAATCTAATGATCCAGTCACAGGTGTAATATGTATGCACGAAGGACTTTTAGTGACATTTACTGATACCTACATAATTTCACTTATGGAAAACATTTAATGCAGGATTCATGAGTATTTCTGCTGGCTGGTATTAGTACTTTTATTTCAGGAAAGACTCTGAACACCTCTCCCATCTGTGGTGTCACTTGTTAAAATGATGAATGCTTCAAGTATTTATTTTGGAGACGTGATACACAAATAAACACTTGCCAAACAGCAAACTTTACACGTAATGATTTATTCTAGAGAATAGCACACAGCTGGACAAACAGCTCTTTCTTCTTTCTCTGTTTTGTAATGGCATCAATGTGTGGACTTGTAGAAAAACGTACAACAGTAGCATGTGCTATGTATGGACATGCTCCGACCTGTTGGATTGACTTAGTTTGAAAAACTGGTTAAAATTATGGTATGATTTGGCTCTGATCCAAATGCAGATACATCAAAGTTTCTGGTAGAGCCCCAGGAGTATATCAGTAACACTTCTCAGTGCCCTGGGGACAGTTTAACAGTTTGCACAGTAAGTTTGTGTGAGATATCTGCTGATTAATTTGGTATCAGAGTGTTTTACTTCACAGAACTTTAGTGAGTATTGAGTTTACTGTATATTCGTTTTATAGCGTGTTACTTAATTACTTATCATGGGCTGGAAAACAGCCAACATAAACTGTGTGAGGCAAAAGAAAGCATGCAGATTGTGATGAGACAAAGAAACCACTGAAAACTGCAATTTAAAATACAATGTACGTGGTGCTATAACAACCACCCAAACACAGACCAAACTTGATTTCCCCAAGCCAACATTTCCCATATGACCCCAAACATAATATCCATCTTGGCCTGTCATTTTTGTTGCCTTTGTTGCCTTCCCATATGGAAAAGAAATAGAAATGACTTATGGCAAATGTTTTTATGTCTTATAACATTTACATGTCTCTTGCTATGATTTACTCATGAAAGCAGCCACTTTCAAAATTTTCTCATGCAATTATCAGAATTAAGTTTCAATAAAATAAATGCTATTTTTATGAGAAAAAGCAAAAGTGGCCACTTTCATGAGTAAATCACAGTATGACTTAAAAAAGTTCCTATTGGAGGCAATAGGGAAAGTTTTTTTGTATTTCTATTCCAAACCAGTTTTATGTAATGAATGTATGAAACATGTTGTAAAATACAATCTGTTATCTCCTTCTAAAGTGGCCTTGTTGTAACATTCAATCATGCAGCTTGAATCTCCAAAAGACTTTCAGCAAAGTTGCAATCATATTATATATTGGAGGTAAAACATCCCCCACTATCATGCCAACATGCTCAAAATGTCCCCTCCTGAAATGCTAGAAATAAGTAATACATTATGCTGCATTATGACAGGGAACCATGTATAAATGTCCAAATAATCATTAACAATTACAATCATGGTCATAGGTTAATGGCAATAAAAAAAAAAAATGCCATTATCATTATCACGGATTCTGGTTTTAGGCTCCACCGTAGTGCAGCTCTGCGGGTAGTTTGTCCAAAGTGGTGTTGCCATAACTTAGCAAAAGCCGCTCTCCCACAGCAAACATTCAACTGCTGTGGGAGAGTATAATTAATGTCACACACTTTCCTGTCTATTCCATTCTATTACTTTTGGATTTACTAAAAAGTAGACACTAGAATAGAAACAAGTTCCACTTGCCAGCTCTGCGTAAGCTCCATTAATGTAACCATTAGCTGCTTATTCTTGTAACATCCTAACCAGTTATAACACCTCAGCCAGGATGTGCATGAAATTGTAACCTCAATTTCACTATGTCACTTTTTACTGTATTTCTGTAAATAAATATTTTGATTAAAAAACATAGTTCTATTGAGTGGAAACCAAAACATTGTAAGAGAGAGATAGGGTACTCAAAGAATCCTGAATTAAAATTCATAGAAAAATAAAGACGATGATAGAAAAATAACTTCCAGAGGAAGCTTTTTTTTAAACCTTATTTAAGGGCAAAGTGAGCAAGGTTTTTAAGAGTTTTTGTTTGTTTGTTTGTTTGTTTGTTAATCAGATTTGACTGGTGATTCTATAGATGCATTTTTATGTCATAATTTAGACCAAAATAGTTCCCCAAATAAGACTTGCTTTTGAAGGAAAACAAACTTCTGAGTGAAAACAGTCTCATTTGCAAGTGCTAATCTAAATCAACTACCACTAATGTTAGCTACCATAGAAAAGTTATATAGAAAGTTAATTAGCCACATACTGTATTCACCCAAGAAAGGTGCTCACTACAGTAAATGTTACTTTCATACTTGACCTGACAGTGGACTCTCCTTAGTTGTAGTACTCTCTGCTCATCCACAGAGCATAGCAGTTGGTTGGCTCCTGAGCCCAATCAGGCCTTTAAAAACAGTGCAGCAGCAGAGCAAACTAAAGCACTGGAAAATTTGGTATTTTGATGTGCTGCTGGCACTAAAGAATAGAGGAAGAAAGCTTTAAAATTTAATCTTGAGTGGAACTGAATATCTTGAGCAAGCCATTGAATATCAATAGCTATCAAGATACTTGTCTCTGGAATACAAAGATCAACTCCATGGTGGCACTAGAGGAAAAGTTAGAGGACCACCTTTAGGTCAGCAGGATTTATTCTCTGGAGATCAAAAGTATCTCCATCAGATTTAATAGATGAAGCTATTTAATCAGAACAAACGGTGGAGGATTGAGTGTCAGGGTTAGTCATGGAGTTGTGCTCTTAGCACTGATAAAATTATTTGACACCACTTATACATTTTTATTTAAAAATATTGTGTTACCGATTCAACTTTAAATGCATTACACTTAAAAGATATTTTTTTCATTTTGATCCATTAGTTATTGCAGAATTTTGACAAAGTACAGGATATCATGTTGGGTCAAGCTGAGTGCACCAAACCAGCTGACCGTCAGCTGATTCAAAGAGGCACCCATGATGACTGACACTTCAAACAATCTGTTGGAGCTGCCAACTCCTCATTCCTCCCTGTGGATCCTTCCTGCTCCATGCTGCTGCTGTTGCTGCTGATGAATGGCTGTGCTGCTTACTCCCTCTACCAGCCCAGCCTGCCTACACTGTGTTTTTTTTTTATCAATATACTTGAAATGATATCACTTGTTTTGAGGATTATGTGTATTCCATATGTCATGGCATACATCTTAAAGGTCCTCTAACCTTCAGGAGGGGAGGGGAAACCTTCAGCGCCAACTGCAAACATTTATAAATTCCCACAATAATATGAAATTCCAATCATGAGAATGGTTCTGATTAAATTAAATTATCCAGATGTTTTTACATTATATCTTGGCTTGTAACTCAGGGGATGTCCTGTTCAAATGGCTGGACCAGCTGAGAAAATCTCAGTGGGGAAAGAGATTAGAAAAAAATCTCCCTTTCCTGAAAAACTTCTCATGAGTTTCAATCAGAGAAAATCAGATGCTGGAACATAAATGATTAACATGTGCAGATTAATCATTTTTGATTTTGACACATAAATCACAATTTAGCTTTCATTATTGATAATTCAACAGGACTCATGTGAAGGATCACAATGCCAATACTGTGTTTGTGTTAACAGTGGAAATGCGATCAAGGCCAAAATCAGAGATCAGAGGGCTTTCTATCTTGATTAAATCTTAATGTTGTAAAGACTGCGGCTGGACTACGGTGCATGGGAAACACACTGGGTTAAATTCAAGTTCAAAGTTTTTATTGTCATATGCACAGTGAGGAAACATGATTCCCTGTACAATGAAATTCTTTGTTTGCTGTCCACACAAATGCCAGACAATCTTAAAAAAACAAGCCATGTATAAAATAGATAATTGGAATAAATAATAATTACACAATAAAAGCAATTATAAAAGCTTCATATGAGAAATAGTAGAAAAAGAATATAGAATATAACTAATCTATTATACTAATCTAAGCTATATACTATATATATATATATATATATATATATATATAGCTTAGATTTCTGTACAGTTATATTCTATATTCTATTTCTACTATTTCTACATAACTACATAACTACAAATAAAATAAAAGAAACAGAGCTGCAATAAGCTATGTACATATTTATGGATTTTAGTGTGCTACACTAAAGGAGTGAGGTCAGCAGAACCAACTGGAAATGGGCTCTTTCTTTAACATATTTGTTACAGTTAAGCTCTGATCAAACAAGAGTTAAAGGAAATCCAGCACACTGAATACATATCCAACAATAAGCCCACACAGCAACAGCATCCTGTTTTGGTCCAGTGAGGTAAAACCTCCCTATGACCTTTACTTCTCCACATCATCAGCTGACTCTTATGCTGTGCTGCCCTCTGGTGCTCATAGCCATCACTACATCACTGCCACAGCCTGAAGTGTATAAAACTTTGCTGATACTACTAATGACTTGTCCAATGTTCTATACAACATTTGTACACTTGAAACACCTCCCCTTCACACAAAAAGAGGTCATGGAGGAAATTCAAGTGAAAGCAGAGATCCACTCTGAGGTCATCAAGGATGCAATAAAAATACAGCAAAAAGAAAGATAAAGCTGGATGAAGACAGATGCTGGATCATACAAATGAGAGCAGTTGTAGCGGAAAAAAGCAGCCTGTCTCAGCAAAGCACTGCAGTAGTCAAAGAGCAGGAGATTATTATCGAACTAAAGAAGTTCTGCTTATAAACAGACGCAATCACATGAATGTTAAGCATGACGCTTTTGATGAATAAAACAAAGTCCTTCTCTTTCCTACATTAAAACTGAAAAAAAGGTCAGTGTGTGGCCTACCGTACACTTTCTTGCCACACAGAGAGAAGTTTCATTCTGTCCACATGGCGTCCCATCGATCACCTTTTCTGACTGTCGCACGTAGAACCTGAACCCTATGGCCCGGCAGTTGAGTTCACAGTGCTGCTCTACAGGAACTGAAAAGAGATTTAGGAGCTTGTTACAAGTAGTCACATTTCACGATTCTGAGAATATAATGATTTTACAATATACAGTAACAAAAGAAAGTTAAAAAGGCAACAGATGTGCATAAAAGACAGTGACAGACATACTGTATGATGCATACAGTGTAAAAAAAAAAAATCTTTACATGCATGCAAAAAACTTGACACTATTATTGTGTGGTTAAAAAAACTTTTTACGATATTTTTAAAATATTTTACCATTAAATTTATTATTTTGTAACTATACGAAACATAGGTTCCAGCTGGATTTATAGAAATGACTGAATTCACATTCAAAGGATACATATACATACATGATGCACAATCAGCAAGTGTGATACTTAATTTAAATTTGTTAATTTCTTCAAGGTCATCTCCTTGTGTGCCTCTGGACCATTTCCAGCAACCATTCTGACCACTTGAAAGTATGCATTTTTTACCGTGCACCTTAAACTTGTGCAAAGAGTACACATCTTTCTTTTTTTTTTGCAAACTGTCAAGGATCATTAATGATCTGGGAACTGAGCCTACCCAACAGCAGTCTTCAGGGGAGCGCAAAGTCCGAAGGCAAACATCATGAGCATGCCCATCGCATGCCCATTGACATCTCACAGCGTGTTGAAAAGCCACACATTTTTTTGGACACATCACCCAAACTACTAGAAAGATTTAGATCATCAGGTGTTGTTTTTGCTTTTTATGGGCAGATTCACCAAGCTTTTCAAATGCAGGAGCTGTTATGTCATAAAAATGTAATATTTAAGCACAGACCCTCAAACACATAATTTACCAAAAAATTAGAAGAAATATATCATGCAATGCATACGTGTAAGGCAACATTATTTTACTATTTTACTAACAAAATCAATATTCAGGTCTGCTGTTTTACCCTGTGGCTGCATTGTGTTAAAGAACTAAAACAGCACTGGACTGGCCTTGACTGCTCTTTTAAAATAGTACTGGAAACAGTAATAGTTTACAAGTAGTGTTCATTTCTGTGTCACTTTAAAATGCTAAATATGTTCCAAAAAAAAAAAAAACAGACTCTTTAATACTGACAAAGGATTATGTTTGAAGCTGCAAAGTATCCTGATCCCTGCTTTCCTTTTTTCATATGCTTTATCAATTAGATATACTACAAGCCCAAAAGCCACGCATTTCTTAAACAGATGTACAAAAGTATGTTTAAGCACTGTTCAAGATGGGTGTCAAATGACCCAGACTTAACCTCACACATTCACCTGGGGTTATTTAATCTTTACATCTGTGTTATCTGTCAGGTAAGACCACAGCACACAGACAAGATCTCACAATACACATCTGTTTGACAGGATATTAATTCTGGAGGCTGGTATTTCCATTAGCTCAGACAAATGACAGATCGTCAGGTGTTTTGACTGTTGCCTGGATACTTTAGGTGAGTACGCTAAATGAGTTTGCATGTATGAACATTCATCAGTAAGCCTACAGACAGGAGGCGTACTGCAGTCCTTACATCACATCATGTCACAGTTTAAATAGGCCATGAGTCAGGCAGCTGAAGATGTAACACAGTGTGAACATGCAATTAACTGTGAAATGTGTGACCTCAGGGTTAGGTGAGGTTACTGACTTTGAGCAGCATTTATTACTTCTTCAAACACATTTTACAGGTATTCTGTTATCTCTGTGTTTTATACTGAGGTGTAAGTTCTGTGTTCATTGGGAAGGTGTTTTTCAGCCATGCTAGCGGCAGGATACGAAAGCCCTGAGGTGCAAAACGTTACAAGAAAAAGGAAAAAAAACACAACATCTTGAAAAATTCAATAAAATTCAGGCAACGACTTTACTGAGACAAGTATAGAAACAGGAAATGATATCGACCTGTTGCCAGGGACTTGGGTTTCGTCCATTCAAAAACTAAAACCATTGTCCCTACCTTTTGCTAAGTGAAACGTTAGTGTCTTTTCTGAAATGTTGTGAATTGTTTTTCTTCTGGGGTTATATTGATGGCCCTAAACCCCTGCTTTTAGGTATCAGTCTGGTATAGTCCATCTCACAGTCTACAGCTTCTGTCTCTGCCAAGAGATTTCATGGCTGAAGCCTGTTGACTTAATCATGTCACCCTCAGGATGAACTGTTGGCGGCCTCTCAGCTTTTTATTAAGTGGCATCATTAGCTCAACATTTCAATTTTTTTTTTAGCCTATAGCCAGACTCAGTAGAGCCGTTTACTTGTATCTAACTAGTGCTAAATTAGTGCATGGACAGGAGCGTGACACAGCGACTTTAAATCAAACAATCAATATGTGATTGAAGTGCAGACTTTCAGCTTTAACTTAAGGGGTTTTACAAAAACTTTGCATTAACTGTTTAGGAATCATAACCATTTTTATACATAGTCCCTCATTTTCAGAGGCTCAAAATTTAACTGGACAGTTGACTGACAAGCAGTTTAATGGCCAGGTGAAGACTGTTGTCTTGTTTTTTGATGACAAATGAAGCAGACATAATATTTGAAGTTAATTTTATACATGAGACCCAAAGAGATGTCAGTTCAAGTGAGGGATGCTATCATTAGGCTGAAAAAACAAAACAAACCTATCAGAGAGAGAGAGGAGAGTGGCCAAATCAACAGCCTGGTACATTCTTAAAAACAATGAATCCAATGACCAGCTCAGCAACACCAAAAGGCCTGAAAGACCACAGAAGACAACTAAGTGGATGATGACAGAATTATTTCAATGGTTAAGAAAAACAACTTCATAACATCTAACCAAGTCACGAAGTCTACAATCAAGAGATGCCTTCATGAATGGAAATACAGAGGGTTTACAACAAGGTGCAAACCACTGATTACACTCAAGAACAGGAAGCCCAGATTAGACTTTGCCAGAAAACACCTAAAAGAGCCTGAATAGTTCTGAAAAAAAAAAAAAGAAAACTCTTTGGAAAGATTAACTTGCACCAGAATGATGGGGGGGAAAAGTATGGAGAAGGGGAGAAACAGCTCATGAGCCGAAGCATACCACATTATCTGTCAAACATGGTGGAGGCAATGTTATGGCATGGGCATGTATGGCTGCCAGTGGAACTGGGCCACTGGTGTTTGCTGATGATGTGACTGCTGATAGAGGCAGCAGGATGATTTGTGAAGTGTACAGGGCTGTACCCTCTGCTCAGATTCAGCCAAATGTTGCAAAACTCATCGGACAGTGCTTCACAGTGTGACTGGATAATGACCCAAAGCATATTGTAAAAGCAACCCAAAAGTGTCTCAAGGCAAAGAAATGGGATATAGTTCAATGGCCAAGTCTGTCACCTGATCTCAACCCAATAGAGCATGGGTTTCAGTTACTGAAGACTGTTGCTGCAGTAAAGGCCTGGCAGGGTATCTCATGGGAGGAAACACAGCATTTGGTGATGTCCATGGGTTCTAGACTTCAGAAAGTCATTGACTGCAAAGGATTTTCATCCAAGTATCAAAAACAATCCTTATATTTAAAATTATGCTAGTTTGCCCAGTTATTTTGCAGCCTCTGAAATTTGGGGACTACATACTGAACATATATGTAACCTACCCTCATTAAAAGGTTCCCAGTCGTACAGTCGGCCCATGAAAGGCTGGTTGTTGTAAGATGAACACTGGACAGCTCTAATGTGTCTGCTGGATGGAGGACAGGTCTGAGGAAGGACCAGTGAAATACAAACATGCATTTAGTTTCCATGAACACTCTGAGTCCGACAGGTAAATCCCTTTGTAACTACAGCTGCGTCTCACTGTCACGCTCTGTAGCCACTGACTTACTGATTGCTACAGTGAGCCTTCTCTTTTTTAACTGTTTCCATTCCTTCACTTGTAGCTCTATCTTTCTTAACAAAAGCACTTAGATTCCAGTATATATGAAGGCACCACAGTGAAACCCAACCTCCCTGAAGTCGCCCCATACATTATATCCTTTGTCTAAACAAGATTCTGATCTGCTTTACTCTGCTTTTACACCAGAGAGATAATATGCAGAACCAGGCACTGTTTCAATTCATTTTAATGCACAGAATGAATTCCATAACCTAGGATGAGATAAACAAAGCTTATCCACACACTTGTGCATTTAAGCTGGAGTTCAACTGGTAAATCTACGTAAAGCAAATAGCTTGAGTTGTTTTTTTGTACAGAAGATGCAAGTAGACAGTGTTCAAAGTTATTATTCAACAGCTTTAAATTTTTACCAAATGTTTCACTGCAAAACAATGCAAAGTCGTGGAGGAAAAGTATCGCAATATAGACAGTTCCACAAATATGTATTTTAATCACTGTTTTGGGGGTTGCTGTATCAATTAGTAAGAGTAAATATTTCTCCTTGTAATTTAAATGAGGTTTAATGTTTGGATTGATTATGGGACATTTTTATTAGAGTTATTTATAGAGCAGATGAGCTGTGCTGTAAAATATCTACCCATCTACCTAGGTTTCAGCATCAGTCATAGATTTTACTAGAATAGATTCTGATGGTTTGAGCTGTGGCCATGCGACTCTGTCATGAAACTCAGTTTTGTCACCCGTATCAACAGGACAGTTTTTTAGGCTGCACAATTAACAGCATTTAATGAGTCCAAAATGCAATATTGTAAAGAAAAACACTAAGTAAAAAGAAAGAGGTGGAGGAACCCTTAGTTTGTGATATAAAAACCTGGTCAAACACGAGTCCAGTTTAGACCGGAAAAATACAAACTATTCACATCTAAAATTGATGAGTTCACCGCACTGCAATACATGTCTAACTTTTCCTCATCAGAGCTTCAAAATTAAAACTAATACTGTAGAATTTGCATTCCTTTTCACACACAAACAAAATCAATATTATAAATTTGACTTTAGAAAATAATTAAATTCCCATTACTAATAAACCATTCTGAGAATAAGAACAAAATTAAGACTTCCATACATTACTGTTGCAGATCCTGTAGCGAGCATGCTCCCCTGTGCAGAAGGAAGAAGGCAGAGGGTTGTAAGGTCTCACTTGATGCTGCTTAGGGTTGGAAATGTGGCTGCCTGAACTGTGCTCCTGTTGGACCTCAGCCTTGTTGGCTGAACTAGGCTGGTAAAGGGGGGCCCAGATTTGGTTATTTCTGGGATGCTGTGTCCTGGCATGCATGTAGGGTCTGCTGTAGAGATGGAGGTTGTTGGAGGTATTAGGGTTGTTTGACCTGTGGCTACCATGGCTTCTAGCTGTGGGGTGGTGAGAATTAGCTGCAGCAGAGTGTCTGCGTCTGTGTGGGCGAGGTGTCTTAGAGCCCTGGCCTGTATCCGTCTGCAATGAAGCAACATAGGGTGCCCTTCCATAGCCATACCTCCCTGGGATAATGTGTGTTACCTTCCTGAAAACACAAACATGAGGAGATTAACAGTCTGTAAATGTAGTTATCATTTTCACCTCTAGGCTACATGTCCCTGCTGACTGGCACGGAACTGAAACCAGCCTGCTACCATCTCTCTAACTCTAGAAAATATCATCTAAGTACCCTCTTAAACTGACCACAAACTGTTCAACTGAGACCATTTTTTTAGAGTTGAATTAATATCTTCTTTTTGGGGGGAATGTTTTAGTTTAGCTAAGTGCCGTCTTTTATTGAAGAAAATGTCACAGCCCTTCATCTACAACTTTTGTGAAGCACCAGGATCCCAGTGGCAGTATTCTGAGAGCTTTTGTTGTTATTTGGCTCCTTCGATTCCAACTCAAACAACCCCCCATTACTCAGCTGTCAGTGGTATTTGTTTAAAGGCAACCACAACAGGAAGGAGGTCACAAAGCTGCCAAGCACAAGCCGAGCTTTTGACTCCAACCATAAAAGACTAGTTTTCCACTGGAGGGCAGTCAGATGGCCCACAATGATGGCTCCAAAGAGTCACTTTTAGACTGGGCTGCTCAGCATGCAGCACGGCCTTACAGGACTCACTTACTGACAAACAGCATGAGCTGATATACTAAAAAAAATGTTAAATGTTCTTTATTGCAAATCAACATAGTGACATAAAATGCATTAGATACACAGATATTGAGTTGTTAAAATGTTAACATTTAGTATTTTTTTCAGATAATAATTAGGTTATACCTAATATATATCATCTGATTGTAGGAAGCTACAAATGGGCCTCAAATTAGGGGAAACCAGGATCCAGTGGTCACTGCGTTATATTAGCAGTCATAGGGTCATGAATTGTTGCAGTAACCTGGTCATGAAACATGGCAGACTGCACTTTGGACAGTCTTGGGTTAGTATTCGGTATGGTGCCAGCGTTGAATTTTACCGTACCATCTGGTAACTTAAATAACAATTGTTTATTTGTGTAATATTGGCTTTATGAGTAAAAGTGAACCTGGAACCATGCACCAGCAGCAGTCTGTCTTGGGTGTGGTTGGGAAGAGAAGGGAGGGAGCCGGGGGAGGTTTGTGTACAGAGGACACAGAGGGGAAAGGATGACGTTAATTTGGTACAATGCTCCTGACCAAAGAGATTGCCAAAGAGTTATAGGTTCACTGAAATTAAATAAAACAGCGATCCTCATTCACTTCACCATGTTTACACTTGTGCAAAGAGGAGCACTTGTGTTCTTAAGCATCAGTGTCACAGAATATGTCACAGTCCAACAAGATGAAATATGGGAAACAATTTTTGACATTGTAGTCTTTGTCAGCATAACTCAAGCTGTGCCAAATACTACATTAGTCATCTTCTACTATGACACACTAGATGGAATAAAACCAGCAATTGCTGAGCCCCGCTTGTTTTCATTTGCAGTGCCCTCTGTCTGTTCGGTCAGGCTGTTACTGCACTGACATCCTGTAGTCTGTAGTTCTGGCATTTATTATTCATTACATTTATAGCCAGTGGGCCACCATTCTTCCGCAAGATATTCCCTCACATTATTTTTCATTGTGGCCTAAATGAACAGCCCTGTATTTATTATTTATCACAAGTTAACTGTCACAAATACAGTGATTAGATTCTTTTGGGTCCTACTATTAATCTCATCACTCTGTGCAGAATGATATCTGCTAAAGCTGCATACCTGCGACCACCAGGCCTGGTCGCCTTCTCTCTCCCGTGCTCTCCCCGACTGCTGCTGTTGGAGGGTCTGGCTGTGTTGTGGTGCAGAGGAACTGTAGGCCGAAGGGCTGAAATCACTTGGCCTGGTTGGTGAGGCTGGACACCAGCCCTTCTGGAGGGGTGCTGAGATGGAGTGTACACAGGCAGGCAAGGCCTGGTCTGTTCTTGTACCCCTTTTCCACAGGTCCGGGAGCAGCTGGACCAGTGACCCCAGGTCCCCCAGGAGCCCCAGGAGCCCTGAATTTCTCCATGCTCTCCCCTGACCTCCTCTTGGGGCTCTGCCCTCTGAGGAACCTGCATGGGAATTAAACCTCAGTTAGGGAAATCACAAAGTGCTAAGTCGTGGAATATAGTGCTGTAAAATGTGAATGCCAAATATTGATGGAAATCCTTCAGCAAGACTTTAATCTTTAAGATCATGGCCTTGAATAAAAGCTTACGTCAGGGACCTCATCTCATCAGGACTATCCTGCTCCTCTGCCCCCCACCACTGCTCATGAAACAGGTCTCTGTTCGTGGTAATAAAGCCCTGATTTGGCTGATTAGTGGGTGTCTGTTAGTGGCCTATCCCCTATTGGCTACCTACATTTCTCACTGTTGACTCTATCCCTCTGTGCTACAGTGCCAGGGACATATTAGCCGTGATCACTGCCCTCTCTGTTTGAGGAACTTGCCAGCAGGAGTCCTTTTCCAAGCCGGCTTTATCCATGAATTTGTGTGGAAATCCTGCCTTTAAGGAACACTTTGTCTCCATTCATAGCAACCTCTCTGGGCAAACACATGGCTGTAGTAAAAGCTCAGCTGCCTTTGACTTTTAGTGGATGAAAAGAGAATACAAAAGCAGTAGGGAGAGTTGGCAGGGAGCTCTTCTGCTGTCAGTCAGCCTGTGCAGCTATTCAGAGAGACCCTGGACCACCCTTCCACCTCTTCTTCTGCTTCAGCTTTTGTAACTCAAAGCCACTGTCATCTCAGGGTCACCAAAAGGTCACACAACTTGACTCCCAGTGGAAACACGTGGAACAGATTCACACACACACCCTACTTTCTGACAATTCTGTTGATCAATTCTGTTGGTCAGCCAGCTTCATGGAAGCCCATGGAAGTTTCTTTCATGTGGCTCCTGTTACTCCAGGATTCAGGAGGTTTACTGACAGCTGGCATCAGCCCTCTTTGTTTTGCTGCAATCGATAGATGTTTTCACTTTCTGTCTCTCTAAGTTTACAGATTATCACTGTGGTCGGGTTACACCTGGGAATACTCTCATTTGCTGTTTAGAGTGGCATTTGACTGTACGGACAAGATACAATCATGCATGCCATCTTTAGGGATGAGCATTCCAGTCTCCTGTTCCAACCAAGCAATTAGTCTAACAGATAAAAAAACAAAAAGAAAAATTCCAGGGAATATTGGATCATCATGAGAATTAGGACATCAAGCAAATAACACAAGTTAGAACACCGACGTATTTTTTTCTAGAAGCTCCATCTCCTGTGCAACTGGTGCTCACCTTTCTGTGGTCTGTTGTATGCTGGCTGCCCAGGGGGTCTGACCAAAGCAACAGCAGTAACAGAGACACTCTGTAGACAACAGAGAGAAGTAATTACTGGCCATACTAAAAATTTAACTCAAATTGATTTATTGTCTTACAGTATAAATTACTATTGAAATATTGCTGTTGCTAAATTCCTAGATTTAAAGATAATCATACAATGAGTCAGTCTCACAAAAAATAGGAACACAGACAGAAATCTGCATTTAACCACAAATCAATGCACACACTATTAAATTACCTGACAATCCAGAAAAGGGCTCCCTGCATAGTTCCTGGTTTCTTAAAGCTGGACACTTAAGTGTAAAAAGAGAAGTTTACATTAGCATACACCTGAGTGGTGGTGACATTTTCAGCACTGCTATGGACACAGTCCAGGGACTCCAGAGAGTTAGAACTGGTAGCTGTGCCTCAGTTGTTTGTTTGTGTTTTGTTTTTGTTTTTTGACATTACACACCACAACACTCTACAGTCCGTTTGGACACCAGATAAAGACTTTTACCCACCTGACCCTGTGTTGGCCCCTTAACCTCTAGAATCCTAAAAACTGCATCCCCTCAGACAGCAGGTTTGAGTTTCAGTCAGAGAAAGACTTTCACCTCTCACCCCTTACCATATGACTCAGTCCTTCTTTGCATCTTTTCTAAATTAAGTTTATTGACCCAAATGAAACGGTCAAAAAACCCTGCAAACTACTGCACAGCAAACACTGATAAAAACAGAGGGATGGAGTGGGTAGGAGTATATTTGTCATGGATATTGTAAGGCATTATAAAGGTCACCCAGCAGACAGTAACTTACTATTAATTAGTGTGATCCTTCCTTCAGAGCAGGACGCCACATACCATAACAGATGTTTACTCAATTCGCTATAAAGATGAAATTAATTTACAGTGTAAACATCACTATTATTACAGCAAAAATAATTAACAATGATAATAGTACCACCGAAATGCCTATAACGTACCTGTAGGTCGGGTTACTGATGCCTGTAGTGAAGTTATTTGCTACTTCACTGTACACTGTGTCCTATCAACGCGCAATCCTCATGGTCGAAACATCAATCCAGGTAGAAGTGCAGGGTTTCCCTCTAGAAACTTGGTGCTGAGCCATGTAAATCAGATAATCCGTAATCAGAGTTGTGAATCAAACCCAGGCAGAGTGTAAACTCCAGATCCTGATCATCACGGTGACTCCGACGGTTCTGCTTTTACGCACAAAGACGCTGAATGACAGAAAGCTGGATACTGACGCGCTACACAGAAAACACCCTCTGCTGCGCCCCCTGCCGCAGTTACTACTTTGTCCTACTGTGTGCGTTTGAGTGTCATGTAAATATTGAAGTGCGCGTTTCCTTTCCAACTCCGCGAAAAGTGGTGGCGCGCTTGGATATGTTTGTGTGTGAAGTGAGAGTGCAGTGCGGTTTTTTTTAACGTTCAGCCCCAACGTCTCTCCGACACTACTCTCACCGTGAGTTGCCAGTGCTGGAGGCACAGCCAGGTAAACAATCTCATTTATCAACTCAAAGCGACTCCCGGTACCTCTGACAGGGGGCACAAGAAGGATCTATGTGGTGAAAAACAGAGATCATGATATGATATCAGTTAGTTGCATTTAGCTTCTCCTCTATAACACTACATACCACAAGACAGCACGGACGCCAGTAACTTATATTTCTGAAGTTTGTATACAACTTGCAAGATATTCTTTGACAATGACAAAATGACAATGACAAAACAACAACAACAAAAAAACCAAACAACTCAATATGTAGAATAACAATACAGCTGAATGAAAGGGGAAGTCTATCCAAACAGTAACGTTTCTCCTTCTCTCCATACAGAAATGCTGTCAGAGCACTTCAGACAATCCAGTCCATGCCTTTGTAACATGATCATTTTTGTATATGTTCTACAAAAGGCCATAGAGTGCACTGAAGAAAGTATTCTTGAACCATTCTAGAAAAAGAAATCCAACTTTTTTTTGTTCCTTTACATTGAGCTCAGAATGGTTTTATTATTTGATCATCCAACAAACCATCTTATAGTGCTATATATAGTGATTTACATATAATCTACTACTGGGGGGGACGACGACAAACAAACAAAAAACAGAATCACAGAAAATTCTGGATTTAAGATATGATTCAGTTAACTAATAACTGTCTTTTTTTCAGGTTATCCTAAGGGGGAATATTTCATTAAATTGGATTATGTCACTTGAATGCAGCCAAAGCAAATATACAAAAACTGGATAATCTAAGAAATTTAAGCTAAATGAAAACTGGAGGCAGTTTATACTAAACATTTTTCATTTATGAGATAGGTCACATGTGGAGCGACATTTAGCTTCAGGCTGAAATCACAGACATTCGCGGTTTTATTTTTGCAAAACTAAAAATGCTCAGTGTATTGTTCTCTTCAGTCTGTTTGTTTACTTTAACAGAAAAAAACAGAGCTATGCATTGCTGAGTGGTTTATACCACAGCAGCTTATTATAGCCATTATTTGTAAACATGCAGCCTTTATTATAGAGTACAGCCAACATAATCTGCAAATATTGTGAAATGAGTATGTCAGTATGTCTAAGCAGGATAAATCTGTGCATAGAGATCTATCACCTCACCTATGTACTACTGCACTGCAGTACGTCTCTGTGCAGTATGGGGAGTAAGGGGAGCTTGTCCCCACTGACTTTCCTCACTAGCACACAGATGCTGAGACTGCTCAGGAATTTAACCCCAATGTTTTCAAATCTTTCATAGACAAACAAGACCATTTCGGATGACCCACTGATAGTCTGTCTAGACGAGATATGAAGAGAGTAGACACTGGTGTCTGACACACGGTGAACATGTGCAATGTCTCTGGACAACACTCGAAAAAATATCTCTCTAAAGGTACCATTACAATGACAAGATATAGTAAAGTATTAAGTCACTTTATTTATTTGTAAAACTATGTTAAAGGGTTAATGTAACTAAAATTTCAGAAAAAAATAATTGATTAAAAAAAATCAACATCTAATTCACTATAATTCCCAAATTTGATTGATTCACTAACAAGTCAAATCAGTGTTTCAGCTCATTATTTTTTGCAGCGCATGGCTCACAATAAACAATACACTTGGTTCGTTCCAGGAGAAACTAATAGTTGGTCCTGTGAGGTGGAACGAACTGGCAGCCGGGTCTCCAGACTACAGAAAAATCTATCAGAGAGCTGAGTACATCAACACTGCAGCCTCCAAACCAATGCTGAGGTTTTTTGCTTTCACTCATCCAAACAAAGATTATGCAGATAATATTTCATGGATTTAGTCAGTAATTTCATAATATATAATAATGCACTCACTCTCACTTCATTCACGCTTTTTGGTTTCACTTTAACCTCCTCTGTGAGTCCAGATCATAATTATACCATTACACGTGTAAACAGACTGCTGTAAAGCTTATAGTACTACTGAATCAATCAAGCATATAGCCTGGAGGTTTAAAGTTGTCTGAGAAATAGGAGGTACACAAGGACTGAAAGAAAGTTGCTCCATTATGTGTATTCTGAAAATTACATTTTCTTCACAGCCTTGCAGAAATCCTCACACTAGTTTGCTTGTCATTATCCAAGCTCTGTTTGGCTGATCGCCACTGTGCATTGGCAGCCGAGACGTACAGTGGTGCTGTTGTGACAGAAAAAAAGGGCTTTGATTTACTGTGAATTGTGATCCAAGAGCTCAGTTTTCAGACGTAGATAAAAGCAATTTTGATGATATACGGTAGCCAGTTTTAACTGAGATTTCGTGAAAACCTCTCACTCTTCACTCACCCAGTTTAAGCATTACAGCTGTTGATTGCTATCATATAACCAGATGAATCCTTGCCACAAACACACCAACCTTAACTGGAAAAATCACAAAATAAAAGTATCTAGATATGACATATCAAAGTACTTATTTAAGTGCTTTTTTTCTCTTTTTTCGAATAGCCTTGATACTTAATCCTAAAAAAGAAATAGAGGAACTACATAGCTCAAGACAAACCGTGGCTACTTTTTGGGTAATAGTTTAAAAATAAAAGCTATAACTAGCAAAGATAAAAACTACAGTTTACAGATATGCATTTGTGTATGCCTAGCACACAGTATTTTTGTAATTTTTAAACATATTTTTGTCTAAAAACTGAAAATCTGATATTTAATACAAATGGCAGTGTAATGCCCTATGATAAACAAATATGTATTTGATTTGAGCAGCAGATTGATTCTCTCCAAGACATATGGAGCACATATTCATGTGTGGAGCTTTCTGGACTGTGTGGAGCTCAGGAAATACTAAACTGTCTGGACTTCTTTCCAGTGATGACACATTGTTCTCAGTTTCTGGCTCTGTATCTACATGCTGTCACTAGTCACAAAGTTCTGTCAGTCCTTTGGGACTAGACTTTTCTTGCAGTGTTGACAGATGTAGGCTCACAAACAACAACAGCACATTGCTGATAGGCAGCCATATTGTGTATCAGAGTTGTTCAAAGTAAACTAGTTGTAGCTTTCTGATAGCAGACATTTGCACTGAGAGCTTTCCTGTCAAAGCAGAACAATAAACCTTATAAAATCTTCAGGGGACAGGTGCCCCAAAAACAACACATTATACAAAAATTTAGATGTCTGGGCTCTCAGATTTAACCACTCCATTGGAAGAGATGCTGAACTGTGCTGTGTAGCATGGACAAAAGGTTTGTTGTGAGAGAAAAGTAAATATTAAGTTCAAGATCACTCACTCACATTACTTTTTACCACAAAATAACCATGGGACACTGATGTTCTTGTCTTCTTCAAGTCAAATGCCTGTGAGCAAGGCACTGATCTCCAGTGGCGTGGATGACACAGAACAACAGTACCTGTCAGCATGTGTGGGGCGTTTGACACTCCATCCCCCCGCATGTACTCCTCTGGCTTGGTGCCATACCCTGTTGAGTGTCGGATTAAATAAGGGTTAAACATTTTTTGTAGGACTGAGGAACAGGTGGTGAGAAACAGGTGAAGCCTCTACACCTTCGGGGACATTCCAGTCTGAGTTCAGGCTACCTAGGACCCTTTGTAGTTTTGGACCTCCTAGGAAAAATAGTTAGGCATACTATGCACGCAATCTCAGTGGTAATGCAGAATTTTTTAATACTAAGTACAATACAGAAAATCAGTGGTAAACAAAAAAAGACCTTGTCCTTGTTTGTGCCCTTGCATTTATGTCCGGCGGGAGGAAGTGAGAGAGCGATGGACGAGACAAGCTTTAAGACAGGAAAATCATTCTAGTCTCAAGAAAAGAGACACTGGTCATTTTCAGCTGATGATAGTAATGGTGTAGAGGGGTCATTCAGAAGGCTTTTAAAGTGCAGATGATGCTCCTTCGGGACCACAATGCACTCTGAGTCACTAAGTCTCTTTAACTTTCTTCAAGTATTATATAGCTCCAAGCTCTGAAGAATCAAACTGTGTTTTCAGTGAAAATCTACATTCAGACAATTTCTTCAGACATCTATAAAATAGTCGACATACATCTCAAGCAAGAGCTTCCAACAGACTAAGGAAATATACCCATCTGTTTCCAAATACATTAAAACTGATAGAGCTATAATGTGTTATCATTATGAAATGAAACGAAGGAGGTGCCCAGGAAAGCTCTGTCCACGTGTGTGTTTAAGAGAAATTTGGTCCTTTTCACTTGGTCTCAGAGAGCTTTGCCAGGCTGGCTTGGCGGAAGGTCGCTCGGTCCCTCATCTCCAAGACACAGTCTCTCACCATCTCTGCAAACATCGAAGGCCAGAGCTTGTGTAAAGCTTCGCCCTTCAGATTGGTATCTGATGCACTTTGGACCAACTCCTGTAGATACTGATCTATCATAGCAGCACGCTCTGATGACTCCACACTGCCCTCCTGTGAAAAAAAAAAAAGAGAAGTTATCATTCATGTTGATTCTGTTTTTCTGTAGCAAGAAAAACTATGTGAAACCTTTGGGATTACCTGTTTTCTGCATGAACTGCTCACAATGGGATAAAAAATCAGAATCACAAGTACACAGACTTAAGTTAACAACACACAGACAATAATAATTCTACATGTCTTTATTAAACACACCCATAACACATTCACATTGCCCGTGGAAAAAAGTGAAACCTTGGATTTTTAACAGTTTAGATATGCACAATGCTCACAAGGAAACTTTGGACCAGTCTTCCTTACAACTGCTTCAGCTCTGATACATTCTGAAGATGTGTAGTGTGAAAAGCTCTCTTGACAATCCCTATTGGGTCACGGTCCCTGGGCTCTCACTGGGCCACTCCAAAAGGCATAATGTCTTTGTTTGAATTAGTTCTGTAGTAGTTTTAGTTTGGGGTCACTGGCCTGCTGCAACACCCAACATCTAAGCTTCAGCTCAGGGTCAGTTAACCAGACATTATCCTGTAAGATACCTTGATAAAATTGGGAAGTATAGAAAAGATTCTCTCGGGTGCCCCTATAGCTCACCTAGTTGAGCAGACGACCCATGTACCAAAGGCTATGCTCCTCACTGCAGTGGTCTGGGTTTGCATCTATCTAAGACCATTTCCTGTATGTCACTCTCACTCTCTCTCTCCCCACGTTGCTACTTTCCTCTACCCGACACTGTCCTGCCTAATAAAGGCCTTGCTTTTGTGTCATTGAACATGCTGTGTTGCACTGTTGGAGAGATGTTAGATGGCCACTTACTCCAAGTTTGCCAGTTCTCAACTCCAATTAGCCTTTATTGATGTCAGTATTCAAGTGGTTTTCATACTTACTCCAACATACGTATACACTGTGAATGTATTCAATAATACATAATAAACAGAACAAGATGATTTGCATGTTTAATTTAGAAATTATAATAGATTGGGTTTGCTAATTATTCTAGCTTATAAATACATAAATTTGCTTTTCAAATAGTAATGATAAGAGTATGTTAGATTAGTGCAAACAGAGGTTTATATATATATATTTTATTATGGTTTTATTATGGAACTGGGTAAAAAGCCAAAATAATGGCATCTTGCTCCTCAGTTTAAAGTAAAACATGTACTTTATCTAATTTTAAAATCTGCACCATAATGAAATGAGTATATCTATTCCTTGGTAGAAACAACACATCAAAGTGAAAGAGGTGACCTGAACATGGGGCAGAAAAGCAAGAGCACTGTCATGCCAAAACAGGTACTGGTGCCTGATCTGCACAAACATGTCAGATGCTCCACTCCGTCCTCAGTGAATGGAGGTTAAATTGCACCCAAATAAAACAGGATGAAACCGCATTAGTGCAAGTGCCAATTACTAAGAGGCTACAGTAGCTATAGGCTTAGGCTTCTCTGCTGTGCTGGTATCCCAAATTCACTGTATTTACTGTTGTGGAATTTAAGAGGGAATAAAGATTTAAATAATATTTGGCACATGGAGTAAGCCCAAGTGCAATCATGTTAACTGTATTTGGTTGAGGAAAGTGGTTTCGAGGTCTCAGAAATTGTTTTTAAGTCTCCTGCATGTGATGTGGGTTTTATAAGCTATGTCATCCAATGCATAGTTTCTGGTAATACTAGTGGTATTAGTTACATTTGTTAGTGAAACTTTAGTGGCTCCAATGAAAGCTTGATTTTGGGTCTCCTTAAGCCATGATGACGATAAGCGAGGGACTTGTATAAATGAAATATCTTTCCTTAGCGTAATCTTTCTATGGATGTACTGCAGTGAAGAACAACTTTCTTTTAAACTGGCTTCTATGCTGTCCATCTCACCCCAGCTCCTCTTTTCCTCCTGTATCTGAGTTAATCAGTACCATTTCTGTTGTAATTGATGCCTGCGCTGCTTCCTAAATATAAATTACTGCTGATTCAAATAATAACCTTCTTTCGAGTACAGTGGCCCTGCTTGAATTAGATTTCTGGTAAGGGATTGATGTCAAATTTTGACTCCTGTTTGATGGTGCATTAATGACCTGTGTGTTAATGGTATGAATGACACCAGAAATTGATTCCTGTTCATGTCACCATCATGTTGCTTAACCTTCTTTTAACACCTGATTCTGGCTTCTTGAGGCTGTACAGCAGGCACTGTAAATAAGGACTAACCTCAGGGCTCTCTGCACTGCAGTCTCTGCTTGGGTAGTTAAACAACGCTCTACTCAGGCCTTCTCCCAGGAGTTTCCCATTATCACGCAACTCCTCTGGACTCAATCCTGCCCGCCGGCCACGCCCATCCAACAGGAACTGCAGCTGCCGCTTCCTTCAGGGTGAAGAAAGAGAGGAGAGAAGAGTAAGTCGGATAGAGACTGAAGAAACACACAGACGCCTGGGGAGAAACAGTGGCTGCAATTGAGTGACACCAACGTAATAAAGGCATGTTCTTGTGTCCATCAAATAACTTTCTCTCACCTTAATACTGTGAAAACAGTTTCTTGAGAAATAAAGAAACTGACTCACCTGGTGAACCATCATTATTGACAGCAAATGCAACACACCTTTAAATGCTTTGAAAAAACACCATAATGGATGAAATGCAAACAAACAGGTATGAGAATATTTAAAATGGTAATAGTCTTTTAGAAAGGTTTCCATAAATATCTTTTTATTTCATTATCACATACAAGCAGGATAAACTACATCAAATGTTGCTGTCTATCAGAATGAAATGTCATGTGATACATTACTGCACCAACATGTATCACAGGTCAGTGCCAGGATGCTGAAACAGTCTTTTCAGAGGAGGCTGGAGGCAAACATTCCTTGTAAGATAAGATAGTTTGTAGAGTGTGTGAGTGTATGCGTGTGCCAAAACGTGTATCAGTCACACATTATTATAACTCATATAGTAATACAGGTCTAAGGAAGTTAGACCTGATAAAAAAATATAAATAAAAAAAAACTTGAAACTGCACCTTGGATTTGGGCTAAACATGATCCTGTAGTTTCTGACTGAATTTTACAAACACAGTGCAAATGACATCTGTTTAGTGCTGTGCAGTTTAGTTGCATTTTGTCAGTGACATTAAGCAATACAGCAAGTGCATGCAGTTTCACAGTCAGTTTCCCTTTATTATTATTTAATTCTTTATTTATACAGGTAAATTGTGATTAAAAATCTCTTTTTCAAGAGCTGGCCAAGAGGGTATTGTAACAATTATAAACATAGGCAAACACACAAATACAACTGTCACACACTACAAACAAGTGAAACCTAACAGCCACTGAAAGCAGAGGATTCACACTACTGCATCTTGCTCATGCAACCTCAAACTGTGATGAATTGTGAGATATGCTTAACACAAGTATTGCACACTCTTGCTAGAGGAGAGGGAGGAGAAGCAAGGGAGATGGGGGTAATAGCAGTCTCTCATCTGGTCCCTTAGGGGAGTATTCACATTTAATACAGGAAAGACAAGAAGCAAAGATTTTCCAAGGAATTAAGACAATAAAAAGATTAGCTAAGCAACATTATTAAGGAAGTGATGACTATAAATTGGCCAAATGTCAAATTTTAGAAGAGACCATGTCCATAGAAATATCCTATAGCTAAGAAATATATGCAACATAAATAGCATCACAAGTGTTTCCAGTGTCAGTTAGAGCTCCTTATGCTGCAAACCACAGTGAAATAAACTGAACACATTTATTGTAATGAGATCATGAATTCCATAGTGTAGGATGAGCTGATTTTTTAACTAGAATGCCTGTGGCGCACATTCAGACAAGAGCAGTCCGAGAACACATACCTATGCCAAGGCTATAGATTCCCTCTACACCATGCATGAATTGAGTCCCTGGATCCAGAAGGATATCAAAATGATGTGTACCAATTTTTCCTTATTTCTACTTGATATTTATGTAGTTATGATATGATAAATATTTATGTATGTATGTGAAACAAATGATGAAAATGTCAGATTTTGCCCTATCTTGCAGTACAAATTGGTCCATAACTCTTAAAGTAATCTTGGTAATAAACATACAACCTGAACCAATCACGAAATCTCATTGATGAGGGTAATAAGCAAAGCAAGATCCAGGGCACCTTGAAGTATCAGGATCCCAGTGGGGACAAATCCTCAAACCATGGACCATGACCTTCCTCTACTTACTGACCTCTGCGGGAACTTAACTCCTCACTAGTGTTTCGTGTAAACCCACTAAACAAAGCAAGGACATACAACAAGAACTAAACATGAATTTGCCATCTTTTAACACTGTTCATTTATAATTCTCTTTTGCAGTATTCTTATTATTACTTGTGCATGTAAACTAAAACCACATTTTATGTGAACACAATCTACAGCAGTTTCCAGATATTTCTTAGAAATAAAAAGTCAAATGGATACAAATTAATCACAAGATTCTGCATGCAGATTACAGTGACTAAGACTTTATCACTGATATGAAAATAATCTTTAGCCTTGAGCTGCTGTGCATTGTATACTTATAACAGAATGTGTATGAAGCAGAGGTGAGATGCAGCTAAGAGCCAGTTGTGCAAAAGCTTAAATTTCTAACATGATTTTGAAAGGGCAACTGAGGACACAAAGGCAGCTGAATTTCATTACTAGCCTATACTGATCACCCAAAAGTTGCCAGTGGATTTTATAAATTTGTTTAATTTTATTCAACATGCATTCCTTTTATTCTGTACTGACAAAATTTACATTTACATCTGCACATTACTCTCACTGTCATCAACGTATAGAAATAACTGAATAACTAACAGGGCAATTCATTTATTTTGTTAAGGCCATGACAACTGAACTTCAATGGAATAAAGGTACAGTTTTCTTGACCACTTTCTGGACCTGACAGCTTTGCTTTTGACCTTACACAGTTTAGTCTTTGCCCTTAATTAACAAGTTCTCCTGGAATCATTAGAAAGTATACACACACTTTGTTAGGTACGCCTGTTCAACTGCTCATTAATGCAAATATCTAATCAGCCAATCACATGGCAGCAACTCAATGCATTTGGCATGTAGTTATGGTCAAGATGACCTGCTGAACTTCAAACTAAGCATCAGAATGGGGAAGAAAGGTGATTTAAGGGAATCAATCCTTTATTTATCTAGGTAAAAGTCTCACTGAGTTTAAAAAATCTTTTCAAGAGAGACCTGGCCAAAGTAGTCTTGTGCGTGACAAGTTTTGGTTTGTGAGGATGTTTTTTAATTGACCCTGAGTGACAGTCCTCAAGAGTCTTTTTGGCTGAGGAGAGAACGGAATGTTTGTATCAAAGTGCCAAGTACCCACCCTTACCCTGAGACATATAGTCTAATTCCCCTGGCTCCTCGATGCCAGGCTCTGTCTCACTGTTAAACACACACACACCCATACACACAGATATACCCACAAAACGCTATGCACAGGCATGTACACACATGTACAAAAGCCTACATACTGACACACATTTAAGGATCCACACATTCTTGACATATTTAAACAAACAACCTACACGGTCCAAGACACAGCACACACCTGTCATTAAACTGTAGTTAATGTTATGTTATGGTTAAATGTCGGAGAGCAAGTTCTCACCTGGACTCCTCAAGCAGCAGGAGAAGCCGGCAACGTGGAGTTTCAGTGGCTGCTATATGACCCAATGTTCCAAACACACGTTCTGCAGCGATCACATCATTCATGGTCACCTAAGGTCAATACACAAACATGCATACACATACACACAACACAAGATATTTCACTGATAGGCTTTTTCATGTGTATCCCATTATAAAATTAAGACTTACAGCTTTGTCATGGGTACAGCTTAGTCTGACCCCATTTAACAGATGCAAGATAGGATAAGACATGAAAACGACAGCTAACACAATGAAAACAAGCGGCAGGTGAAAACTAATTTAAAGACCATTTATCAAATCAAGTCTAAAATGGGCTCTAATGTAGAGGCAATATCCTCAGGTAGGACATTCCAGGAGACACAGACCTATAATTTAAGGCTGGCAACAGTAAATTAATATTTTGACATTTTTTGAATTATGCTTATTCATTTTCTGGCAGAGAAATTGATGAGAAAATCAATATTACTCTCATATGGGCCTGTTAGCTTAGCAACTGAGAGAGAAATATGAAAGCCCATTTTTGTCTGAGGCTAAAGGAGCTAAAGGACAAGTCTGTCTTTTTATTTCAAACAAAAACAGAGGTGTGACTGGTTAGTGTTTGAATGGTTTGTCATGTTAACCAGGAGGTTTATGCCAGTTTATTACAACCCCATTTGAAAAAAAAGTTGGGATGATGTGTAAAATGTAAATGAAAAAGGATGCAATGATTTGCAAGATTGTCTAATTTATACTTCATGTTTTCTGGACTTTAAAATGAAAGAGCTATAACATGTACATTAATAGTGTACATGTTACAATAATGAGAGAAGTCTCAATCTTCAATCTCATCAATCTCATCAATATCTCAAGCCAGTGAGCAAATAATATTACATATTTAGAAATAATACATTTAATACCTCATAAATATGACTGAAATTTATTGTTGAATATTACTTTTGTGTCCTACAAAGCCAACATATCTCATTACCTACAAACAGCAGGGTGATGTGATTACTAAAAGACTAAGCTAATCCTCACCTCCTGGCCATTGATCCTCTGTAGGTTAAAGTGGTAGAGGCGGTAGATGACGAAGGAGCGCCAAAGAGCCAAACTGACCACTGGGTTGCCCTCTGGGTGGATGGTCAGCTGGTCTAGGCGCCTCACCTGAGCCAGGGCCGCCAACTGTGGCAGACGGCTAATGTTGGTTTCCAGGAAGATCAGATGCTACCAAAAAATAATAAGTTGGTCCCAGTTAAAACAATAACTAGCTACAGTATATTTGTTTATGCCAATTACTCACTAATTTCATGGCAAGGACTTCCAAGGTTTGCCTTGAGACAAATGGGTTTAAAAGACAAATACTTCAATGTCCTGTGAATAAAAATATAAATGACATATCATTTTTTTTTATTTCACTTTCTTTCTCTGATGTTACTCTTGGTCTTGGTTTTTCAAGAAAAGTTTCTTGCTTTCATATTCACATCTTATCTGATTTGCCCTGCCTCAACAATATGCCCCAGAGTAGGAATACCAGTGAGGAAGCTATTAGTCTGACTGAAAGGAAGAAATAAACTGTATGTACACTCACTGGACACTTTGTTAGGTACACCTGTTCAACTGCCCATTAAAGTAAATATCTAATCAACCAATCACATGGCAGCAATGCCATGTAGCAATGGATGCAGCATGGCAGCAATGCATTTAGGCATGTAGACACGGTCAAGACAACCTCCTCAAGTTCAAACCAAGCATCAGAATGAGGAAGAAAGGTGATTTAAGTGACTTTGAATGTGGCATGGCTGTTGATGCCAGATGGGCTGGTCTGAGTATTTCAGAAACTGCTGATCTACTGGGATTTTCCAGCAGATCAGCTGTAAACCCATCTCTAGGGTTTATAGAGAATGGTCCAAAAAAGAGAAAATATCTAGTGAGCGGCAGTTCTCTGGGCGAAAATGTCTTGTTGATGCCAGAGGAGAATGGCCAGACTGCTTCAAGCTGATAAGAAGGCAACAATAATTCAAAAAAACGGTCATTACAACCAAGGTATGCAGAAGAGCATCTCTGAACGCACAATCCTTCTTGGCACACTTTTGGCCCCTTAGTACCAACTGAGCATTGTTTAATCACCACAGCCTACCTGAGTATTGCTGCAGACCATGTCCATCCCTTTATGACCATAGTGTACCAATCTTCTGATGGCTGCTTTCAGCAGGATAATGCACCATGACACAAAGCTCAAATCATCTCAAAATGGTTTCTTGAATATGACAGCAAGTTCACTGTACTCAAATGGCCTTCACGGTCATCAGATCTCAATCCCATAGAGCACATGTGGGATGTGGTGGAATAGGACAGGATGTGCAGTCGACAAATCTGCAGCAACTGTGTGATGCTATCATGTCAATATTGCCCAAAATACCTGAGGAGTGTTTCCAGAACCTTATTGAATCTATGCCATGAAAAATTAAGGCAGGCCTGAAGGCAAAAGGGAGTCCAACTCAGCACTAGCAAGACGTACCTAATTAAGTGTCCGGTTAGTGTATGTGTACTCTGTATCAGCCATTATGGAGCCTGACCACTGACTAATAAATCTACTCCTCAAGTGTATATTGGGTTAATGTGCAGGATCCATTGCCTAATGAAAGAAATGATTCAGTATATAAAAGCACAAGGAGATGACAAAGAAGGATAATCTATGATGTGGCAAATATCCACCAGCCAAGACCTCCAAAATCCTCCCTCTTTGTGTCATGTCATGGCACTTTGGTGGGTCAAGTAAATGAAAAGTATACTATCTGCTTATTCCTTCTTGATTAATTTAAGTCAATACTGTTGCACAGCAAATTATATCATATGGCCTCACCGACAGATTTGGGAACTTGACTCTTATTCGTGGCAGTGTTGGTACAATGGCATCAAAGTTGATGTAGCGGAAGGTTATTACAGTGACAGCACCAGCAGTCTGAACACCCCAGCCCCTCTCCAGGGCCTCCAGGGCTCCAAGTCCAAATAAACGCAGGGTGTCTCCATCCAGCTCCGCCAGGTGACTGTCAGACAAGGACAAGCTCTGAACACTGCTGCTCCCTGCCTCCACAAGCCTGCAAATTATATGCAAACACACACAAAAACACTCCTTTAGTCAATATTGTCATACTGAATGCACAGATTGTGTGAAACCTGAAGAATGTCTTCAAGATAAAAGTACATGCTAAATTTGCTTGAAAATTAAGCCATTGTCCTAAGAGGAGGGGAATGCAAGAGAACACTCACTGGTCTAGTCAATGTCCTATTTGTGCTGCCCAATTGCTTTCTATTCTCCTATACAACAGTTGAAGTGCCCTTCTCTGATAAGAGAGTCGTGAGAGTGGAGAATCTTGGCAAGTCTCAAGGAGACATAATCTCCGTCTGGGTCTGCTGACACTCAAGGGACTTTTCAGCATAGCAGGGCATCAGATGGCTACTGGCTGCGTGCTAGCCAAAAGTGATCATTCTGAGTTCAGCACGCCAATAGGTGAATCACCCTTATTCATATTTAATACCCTCCCGATTACAATGTAACAGAAAGCCACTGTGGTTTTAAAATTAATCCCTTGAATACTTAAATCTAATCCAAGATTATTGTTGAGACCAAACTTCTGAAAGTGTGTATTTGAGTAGTGACCCTAGTTAGACAGGTTAAATAGATAGTCAGGGGCACAAAACATAATGTGAACAAAGAGGTAGATACAGTATACTGTACTGACTGAAAAAGAAAAAAAATGAGGATGCATTGTATCTAAGGCTTCTTTAAAAATGTCCCAATTTTTACAAATTGATCCTCAAAGGATGGCATTTTTCTGTAGTACAGAGTAGGTGCAGTTTCCTCTCCTAGGTGGCAAAAGGTAATCAAGGTATTAGAGAACTGAACAAATACTGTAATTAAACTGAATTAGTAACATTCCTCTTTAAAATGACAGATGTGTTACAGGTAGATTTGGTGTCTCAATTAGATTAACAAGCTTTACCAGGTAAAGGGAAAACAAAATGAAAAAGAGGATGAAGGAGTGATGCAGATCAGGCTATTTTTTCAGTGTAAACAAAAACAGGCTTTGCACATATCTGTGTTCACAGTTTAGTGTGCAGTTTCATAATATTCTTTTTTGTTATGAATCCATAACATGTTTTTTTGACTGCATGAATTAAAAAATTATTATTATCATTTATATTTAAAATATCTAGGACAGAGCCATGCCATCTAATATAAATGACTGCAGATGGAAATAACATTTTCCTAGGATAGTGGTCCTGGGTGAACTAAATTAATCATGTAAAACAACACGAATGTCCCACAATACACCAGTGATTGATGAGGAATGTCCCACTCAATCATCATATTTTTATCCAGACATATTACTCCTATATGGATAATGTGATCCACCATGCACTTTGTGGATTCTTAATCAAATGTCAAGGGATGGTCATGATGTGGGGGATCCCACAGATGTATTAAAAGAAATGGATATGGTGTAACAGAGTCAACCTTGCTGTCAGTTTTTTCCCCAATGCCCAAGAACTGAACTCCAACTAAAAAAAATCCCCGAAAGGTTAGAGAGTGTTTCCTCGTGTACAGTGATTATAACACATACAGTCATGTGAAAAGAAAGCTTTCTTAGGAATCTATGTGGTCCTGTGAAAAACTAAACACACCCCATCATTTAATAGCTTGTATAACCACCTTTAGCACCAGTAACTTGAAGTACCTGCTTTCTGTATGACTTTATCAGTTTCACACATTGTTGTTAAGGTCCCACCACAGCATTTGAATTGAGTTGAGGTCTGGACTTTGACTGGGCCATTGCAACACCTTGATTCTTTTCTTTTTTAGCCATTCTGTTGTAGATTTGATGATGTACTTGGGATCACAGTCCAGTTGCATGACCAAATTTTGGCCGAACTTTAGCTGTCGGACTGATGACCTCACATTTGACTCTAGAATACTTTGGTATACAGAAGAGTTCATGGTAGACTCAATGACTACAA
>VUQI01007208.1:6132-20621 GCA_015106735.1 Paratilapia polleni | reverse complement strand
AGGAAGAACACACACACACACACACACACACACACACACCAAGAAGCTGCACTGTTCCCCTGGCTCCCACAGAACTGATCCAGATGTGTGGATATGCCAGCCCTCAACCTAACTGTGAAACAAAGAATCTGTTAACATTCTGAAGCAGAGCAGCAGGATTATGGATGACCTGTAACTAACTGTACAGTGTCGGTTCACAGTGCATGAGAATAAACTTTCTCCTGCTGTTAGTATTTCCTGCAAATTTACACCCAGAAAGACCTGACAGGTGCTGTCATGAGGTTAGAGTGTCGATTTACAGGCCTCGAAAAACAGAGACACATTCATCCATCATTTGCCCCTCCATGCACTCTATGGGGGAGGATAGTGTAATTTTCTTCAGGGTATAGTACTTCAACAGCTCTCCGAGGTAATCAGGACCACACTGTGTAGGCATTATAACATTCTGTACACCCACCCACTGTTGAACGAAACAGGTTTTAAATTTCCAACCTAATGCTCATATTTCCAAGTATTTTGAGAATTTTACCCTTTGACCTTTTAGTCACACATCTTGCTACTCTTTCATATCAGTGGTGGTGCCAAGGTTTGTAAATTCTCTTTGTATTTTGTCACAAGTACAAGCCAAAGTAATTCTACTCCCAAGTGATAAGAGTATGGCAGACTCTTCATCAACATGACCTGTTGAGCCACGTTAGTGAATTTACAATAGACCAGTAAAGGAAAACCGCTGGCACTGAAGATTTTGCTTTGGGGCCGTTTTCATATCCTGGTGCAGGAAGGAAAGGCCCACTTTGAAACATGTAATAATAACCTTTGACATAGCCCACACTTTCATCTCAGCCCTCCCCCTCATAACTCAACCAGGCCTGGATCACAGTCTTCGTAGGAAAGAATATGAGAGCTTTACGTTCATATTATACTGAACCCAGACTACTGATTTAAAGTCCTTGCAATGTCATGATATAAACATTGGAGGGACAGAAGTGTTTTCAGACATCTTATATGTGCATGTACTCACCTTACTAGAGCTCAGAGAGCTCAGGAGCAACCAAGGGCCATACCCCTGAAGTAAGTAAAGGGGTCACTGTGTCGATTAAGAATATTTCAAGATGGGTTTCACACACCAGCTGTTGCAGGATCTGAATATGTTACCGTAATGATCTCTACATGTTCTATCTAGGCCATTCTGCTATCTGTTAATAATGAAAAAAGGGTACTGCAGGAGCTAAAACATTGCATCTAAATGTCAATAACAAGAGCAACCAAACAGCAGTTTGTTAAAAGGTCTTTTGAGCAGGTAGGGGTGAAATTTTGTGAGATTCTATCAGGTGCTGTGAGAACTTTTAATAAATGAATAAAAATAACGTTTTGTCTTACTTGGGGTCTCGTGGGCTGTTTGGACGGCTGTTGGTGCGGAGTCTGATCTCTGTTCCCCCTGATGGTCGATCTGGTCCTGAACCTGGGCTTACACGCCTGATGAAAAATAAACAAAGATCCTTAGCAACAGAGCAAACAAATTTTTTTACAAATCCTATCAGATAAAGAAAAAAACATACAATAAAGCTATGAAAGACAAAAACTATATCTTTTATAGCATCTCTGCTTTCCAGTTACAAATATTACAGGATGTAATACAGGATGGATTGTTATCATCATGCACAACACAAAATTTTATAAAGCACTGTGTCACTTGACTTTCTTGATTTGTTTCTCATTGGTTGTTGTGCATACAGTCAGGAAGAACTACCATAATTAAAGATTTTTTTCTCAAATAACTCAAGAATGATTGAAGTGATATTAGTTTTGCATGCACTTAGTCAACAATCATAGTATTGGACAGCTTAAAATAAATTTTTTGACTCAATCATGGTGGTAGATGAATTGTAAAGGGATTACCAAAGCAATTACAATTAATCCTGAGGGGGACATGAATCCCTGTATCCCTGTAATTTTGGCTCAAAAGGAAAAGTTAGCAAATGACCAAAGGCAGCAGAATTCACTATAAATGTTTGTTAAAAAAAATGTCATGCTAATTCAGTCAGAACCAAGCTGGTAGACTGGCCAATGGAAAAACATTCTCAACTCTAGAACAAAGCCACACAAATTGCTAAAAAGGTAGTAAAGCCAGTCAAAAATAACTTATACTGATCTAAACACACCACTGATACACTACTGAAACCACAATTCCAACTGAACCATGAATATAAGGCTGCACATAACACTGGTGTCTTAACCAGTCACTAACCGTTTAACTCCTAGAATTAATCTTAATTTTCTGTACGTCCTGTGTGTACCTTGGTTCATCAGGAGAAGGCTCCTGTGTAAGGCCATTGGTCTGGGCGGGGCTGTGAGCAGGGCTGTTCTCTGGACTGACTTCTTCTTTAGCGCCATTTGTGGGTGGGAGCTCCAGGCAGGCCCTGACACCCTCCCACTGCTGTGCTGCATTACGGATTGCTAGACGCCGCTTCTCCTGGAAGAACAGAACACACACACACACACACACACACACACACACACACACACACGCACATGCACAGAACAAAGAAGGTTTCAAGTGACAATTCTCCTGAGCGGGACAGACCTAGCACGCTAATAGAACTTCTCTGTCTATTTTCATCTGGTCACAGGAAAACATCCTTCCTATCTTGCTTGTGTCTGGTATACAATGTTAAAGAGAGCATATAAATTAAAGTATTCAATAATTTTACTACAGCAGATACAGCACCTAATTTATGTTACATCTGAAACTGTATGGGCGTGTCTTGATCCAATTTATTTGCTCGCTTCATCACATTACAACATTCTGGTTTAACAGCATTTGCCTCTTACAGCAGAAAAAAGTGACATCCCACCCTGCAAGAGAGAAGACTTCTGCTCTCTGCTATATTTCAATTATTCTGTCTTGGCCGAGCTGCAGTTTCGATATGCTCAGCTATGGAATGTGCCACTCCTCGGAGCAGGGGTGAGTATCAATTCATGGTAAGTCCTTGCCCCTTATGAACCCTTGGCTGTGGCATTCAATATAACATTTTCTCAAGAGTTAGGTTACCGAGAGACAATGAGTTCTGCAAAGAGTCCATCTCACAGTAAAAGCAGCAGGATCTCTGGCACACACATAAATGTATTTATTGCAAAACAGATGTATGTGCAAGGCAGAACATCTTAGATCATTTAGAGAAATAAAGTATAATTTACAGACACATTTCCAAATACAGCACCCTTATGGACTCTGTACCCTACTCCACATTCCCCCCCCCAAAAGAACTGTGTCATGTAGAAGAAATGTTGATGCATTAAAAAAATTCCAGTCTATGAAGCATCCAAAAAGCATGACATTAATGAGCTTCATCAGTCCCAAGACACAAAAGTTAGAAGAAATAAATAAACCCATATATAAAAATCCTTATCATTACCTAAATATTTTACAGCTTTCTTATTAAATATGCTTTGATGTGCAGGCTGATAGTAGATGAGTTGCTATCTTTTCTAAATGCACACTTAACCCTGAGCCTGAATACCTTAATTATAATGGTTTAATGCTGCAAAATGCTTTGGATTTAAACTATATGTGATATTCAGTGAATATGTAAACCACAAATCAGACATAATCACTTATATGTGGCAATGCCAAAAGTCTTGATGTTATTAAAGATCCACCAAGTGCTTATTATTTTCCTACTTTAACTAATTCATTAACTATACACAGTTTAGTAAGAAAAAGGTATTTTTGAGTTCATTCAACACTTCTTAACAGACCGTTGTGCTGCTATTGTCTGTAATATGCATTTGCTTGTCCATAAACACTAAATCCAGGCAGACAAAGACAAGAGCAAATGTCATCAGAGTGGTACCTTATGAATGGTCTGCTTGTGACTCTCCTTCTTCTTTTCCTCCTCTTTTCGAGCCTGTACACCTGCCATGCGCCGATCCTCGTCCTGAAAAAGATAGCCGGTGCAATCAGAGTGTCGCCCCATTCATGAGTTCTGAATTATTCAAGAGAGACGGGAACCACAAAAGACCCTGTCAGGACAACTGTTCTCTACATTAGAAATGGACCATTATGGAGGCTGGGAGGATACTCTCACACAAGCCGGCTGCATCACGGGATTATCTGTCTGATTTTCAGTCTCAGATAAACTGAGCCCAGCTGTTGGGGAAAGCCAAAACACCCAGAATGCAATGCAGCCAACACAATCTGAGTGTGCCAGCTAACAGCGGGGGGATATTCAGCTGTCGGTGACAAGCTAGCACTGAAGATGCTACAGTCTGATCAAGAGAGGCAAAATGCTGTCAGCTGGTGGAGAGAGATTAAGATGCCAGGCCTGTATAACAATCCTTACAACTCATTTTGTAATAAAAAACTGTTTATAATATCAAAGTGAAAAATCTGTTCTAACAACCTGATCGATAACTTATTGACTACAGAGGGTGCTTTGCAAGGTCTTTGTTTGGGCAGCTACTGCAAGGTCTGTTAGGTTATTTATTTATTTAGCTATTAAGGTTTTCCAAAATGTTTCCAGTTCAATTTTGAATGTTAAACATGAATATTTATGTATTTTTTTCTAACTCTGTTTTTCATTTGCTCTTCCTTCTCATTTTCAGTTTTCATTCCTTTTTTCATTCATAAACAGTCAATCTACCAGTCAGTCAGGCTTTTGGCTGCATAGTGATAGGATAATGTTCTGGGGGCACATTATTCCAAATCAGTGATAATATGTTTTGAAAAAAAATGGAAATTTAATGCTAGGCTGACATTTCTAAGTCAACCGTGTGCATCTCCCTAAAGTAAACTCTGAAAATGAATTGAGGTTTGGCAGCTGAAATTTATTGGAGGTGCTTTTAATGGATGCTGATAATCATGAAACTTGCTAAACTTGAAACCTGTTAAGGATCTCATATACTTTAAAATTCAAGTAAAAACATGAAAATTGTTGAAATTGGAGTTACAAGTTTTTTTTTCTACCATATCAGCACTATGTTTTGAGGGCAAGGTGTGTGGTACTTAGAGATTCCTTTAAAGTACAAGCTCAGACCTGGATGCTCCCTGCTTGACAGCTTCTAAAAGCATGCTGACATTTCACCATAGCACATTTCTGGCAAACTGTATGCATAAAATGACTTCATGTTTTCTGAGAATAGTCATTGTTTTGCTGCATACACTGTATTTAGCATAAGCATAAATGTTTAGCTCAGAGTCATAATTTAGTCACTGATCCCTTTTTGCCATTAGCACACAACAGAGCATGATAAATGCTGTGCCAGTGTCATGGAGAAAAGACTCCAGAGCATAGCACTGTAAAGATGTACATATGCTTGGAGATGCACAATGACAGTGAATGGGAGGTTTCATGGGTTCACGGTAAGTTTGAACTGTGAAATCCTAATAAAGTTTATGTTGAGACCAAGTCACTCAAGAATCAACACGTACAGTGCCTTCAGGAACATCAGAGAGTGACAAAAGGTTTGGACCATTAGCTCAACAAGAATGTCTAATGAGAATACGGCATGGCTTTTATAAATATAAAGCACAGCAAAGTCATAAACTGTGAAGGTTTAATACCTTTAAGTGGGATAAAATTTCCTTGCTTCTAAAAAATATTTGTGAATCTATGTTCCTTATTTTTCATAAATAAAATATATCAAAACAAACACTGTCATGTGGTGTTCTCCAATTGTAGTCATGTAATCTGCTGTAATTACTGATAGGGAAAAAAAACAAAAATAGCTTAAAGGACAACAAATAATGTAAGCAGGCAAAGCTACTATTATTATATTTAGCAACGTTTGGCTGGTATCTACGTTACAAACACACAAAGACAAACACGTCAGTCTTACTGTGATGCGCTTCATGTCCAGCTGTCTGAGATGAAGCACACAGCGCAGGACGGCCTGCTTGTACCATGTCTCCAGGGCTACAGGATTCCCATCCAGGGTGAGCTCAGAAAGGGAGCACGATTCTCCAAGGCAGGCTAGCTGATCAAAACTAGAAACAAAGAAAGAATATTTTAAACACACTCATGAGTTACAGCTTTACATTTTTCTATATATAGACTAGCTACACTAAATGCTTTACAGACATTGGCTGGTATTGGGGAGTAGTACAAACACTTGAATTCCTGCAACACCATTAGTACCAACTTAGGTGTTAAATGTTGTCAAATCCAAGTTCGAGTCTCATATGGTAAAGAAATAATAATCTAATTCTTGTAAGATTAAACTCCTCAAGGGACTGAAACTTCTGAGTATTTAGCCATTGTTATTGATCAGAATTTGTTGTATTCCATTGGATTACAGTGATCTGCTCTTTATAAATCCTGTTCTAAGTGAAATATGCTGCTACTAAGTGGCCGTTTCTGTATGTCTACAGGTCCCCTTGGTATGCTTTTACATATAAATCTCTCTTTGGGCTGGTTCCCTCTTTTCTGTGTACATAAAAACTAAAATCATTATGGCTTTCGATCTCACAATATTTTACCAATGTTTGTCCCCAATGTCAGAACAAAATTACGCAAAAAAGCTTTCAATGTCCACTGCCCTCTTGGTCAGGTCACTTTTAAAAAAATGAGACTTTTAAATTTGACTTTTTCTTAGATATAAAATAAAATAAAGGATATAAAAATAGGTATTACAAAGCTTGAGTCATCCACCAGGTAGGTTTTACAAGACAATCTCACTATCCACATTTAATTCTGACACATTTTGCCTTGCTTGTATTGACAGAATGGAGCCAGGCTAACACAAGCCATGATAAACTGGTAATTCAGCAGGCACTCTGGCAGCCTGACATTACTCAGGGGGCAATGAAGAGAGACAAATCTGCTACACTGTTGATATCACCCTGTGGCAAAAGGAGACATGAAAAAGCAGAGTCACGCTATGTAAGGCAGGGGAGATTCTATCATTGCTAATTTATGATAATAACCTTGATGAATCATTTGCCTGGAACTACTCAAAGCCCTACTACACTGTGCCTGCTCCTAGCCAGAGGTTTCACTGAATGCTAAAGGCCATACTGGAGACACCAGGGGTCTTCCAGTCTAACACAGTCTAACACATGCAGTAGCCTAGGTCCTTTCTGTTATGGGATATTAATTCCCACCACAAAAAACAAGAAAAGAGACATGAGATGCTAGCAATAATAAAGAGGTGCCTAAGTGCATCTAACACTTCCTGCATAATTGCTGTATTCAAAATAATGAAGACCAGCTAGAAAGCTACTTTCGGCTGCTCCCTTGTCACGAGGGGTCGCCACAGCAGGTAGCTCCGCATGTTTGATTTGGCAGACTTTTTACGCCAGATGCCCTTCCTGATGCAACCCCAAAGGGATTTGTGTCTCCTCCCGCAATCAAACGAGGGGTCTTTTGCTTGTTAGGCAAATGTGTAAACCAGTACCAGCACCTTTACAAAGACGGAACTGTCATTGCTACACCATGCACCAGTCTCTGGTTGCTACTAAAGGTCCAATATGAAGTGAATATCAAGAATATTTGTGAGCTGTGTACAAAGTGGGGTGTGGTTGAAAACCTGTAATTAGTTCTGCTTTGATCCTACTTCACAGGATGTCTTTCTTAATTCAGGCAGGTTTTATTAAAAAACAGCAATATTATGATAAGTTAAAATTAATATTTTAATATTAATATTATTTCGTGTGGGATATTTGATCCAAGATCCTCAACTGGGTAAAACGACTGCACCAAGTAGATGAGTGTGCTCTGTCTCTTTACCTAGCAACAGAGCACCACTGTTCTCCTATCAGCATTAAAGAATTCAAAAAGGTGCACACACCAACCTACCTTCTACACTGCCATTATAGGCACACATTAAAGACGATGCAATAAAGTAAATACCCTACCATGAAGAATGATAAATGATACATATATTTTACATTATGAAAGTTAGTTAAATAAATATTATATCGGGAACTAGATGTCACTCTGTAAAGTCCTGGTAACTTTAAGAATACAGATGGATTTTGTTGCCTGTGACTATGTCACTGAAGGATGGAGACACAAGAACATCAATGCTGGTTTGAAATGTCAGGTCAGACATGTAAGAGCACAAGGTGACTATGGTCAAGGGGGCTAATGAACAACCCACCCTGGATCCCACAGAAATGCTCCTCTACTAGGCAAACAAAAAGAAAGCAGCCTTATTCAGTGCTAAGATGATGCTGCGTTAACAGGTTTACTCTATGACATTTTGATTGCTGGGCTCAGAGATGAAAAAGGCAGGACAGATATTGGAAAAAGTGTGTTTGACATTTGCACTAAGAAAGAAAACATACCTCTCATTCATCCTTCACACCCTTACCTAGGTATGCTTCCCATGAATTCATCCAACCTTCAAATCTGTCATCAATAATTATTACCTTCTCACAACCTGCTTCTTTGTTGCCTGAATAACTTTAAACATTCTCACACCCATTTCTTAGGTAACAGATTGTTAAATACTAAAAATAAAGAACACATCCTGGATGTTGTTTTCTAGGTTACAGAAATTGCCCACTACAGCAAATCTGTGAGTGTGTCTGGCTGTGGGTGTGTGTGCTCTGCCAAGAGCCATGGGAGGGGACGTGGCACCGTCCGGCCACCATCCCTGTCTCTGCCCTGCGGGGAGGAGGGAGTTAAGCGGTACAAGCTCTTACCTGGTGATCTTGTTGCAGCTGAGAAAGAGGCGCTGCAAGCAGGGCAGGCGGTCCACCTCAGTCTATAAAGAGAAAGAGGGAGAGGGAAGACAGAGAGATGGAGGGATGTGAAGATGAGAAGGTGCTCAGGAAGAGGGCACTGCATCGTCACTGTCGTCAGGGCTCTGTATCCCTCTCCATTCCCTCAGTCACCTTGCAGCTCTCAGCTCCAGCATACAGCATCCCCATCCACCCTGCGCATGCACACACACATACACACACACACACACACACACATACACATACACATACAGCATGCTGCCTTGTCTGCACATGGAGAGGAGGGGCAATGGAGAGAGAGAGAGAGAGAGTAGGATAGAGAGAGTATGAGGAGGAAAGAGGGAAGGGAGGGGAGAGTGGAGAATGTGCTGCGCTAATGCAGAGATCCCCTGCTGCAGGAAGCTAACTTGAAATGCTCACTGGAACACATAGTCCTACATAGCAAGCAGCTAGCTAAGGCACTGCACCTCGTCATGCAAGAACAATAGCTGGAGTAAATTCAGTGGAAACTGACAGGGATGTGGGGACTGTTTTACCATCAGGCAAGCTCAGCATCTAAAATCGATGCAGAATTTAGTGAGGGGGTGGGGGGAAAGCAGCAGCTGGGCAGCTGGCTCACTGAATTAGACACACAGGGACAAGCGCAATGTCAAAAACACAGAAACTACTTAAATGACAGCGTGGGGGTAAATCATGTTCAGCAGTATCAAGGTCTGGGCTTGTATATGTGTATGGACGGCCAATGTTGCATATGCTGGAAGCAAAGAGGACACTCCCAGCAGCAGTCTGACTGGGCTGCGTCACTGTCCACCCACACTGCAGCCAACGCCTCGAGAACCTCCTTCAGTTTTGCTGCCATTCTCTGTTCAAATAAGAGATTATACCGGCAATTACGTTATGCTAGCCCCCCTGCAGAGAACAGTGCAGCCAGGTTTCATTATTTAGAAAACCCACACAAGTCCCACCTACACAATCATATAGTATAGTAGTTACGTAACTCTGCGTTATAAATTACATATAGAGATAACATGTGTCTCAATATATAATAACTAACAGTTTTCTACAGAAAAACTAGGGGGGCTGAAGCCTTTCCTAGTTGACACTGGGCAGGGTGTACCCTAGACAGACCTGTCTAGGGTACACCCTTGAGAGAGGCAATCCACACCTACTGCCAATTTAAAAATCACCTGGAGGAAGCTAAAGTACCCAGAGAAAACCCACACAGGCACAGTGCTAACCACTGCACATCAAAAGCCAGTCAAGGGAAACATTTACTGCTCACACCTCAGCTTTTTTAAGATAGTAACAAGCTTTCATGGCCAGTACAAAAGTATATTTGATTAATTTATTTCAAGTTTAGTGGTGCAGCTCAATTTTTAGCAAGGTGTATATTAACTTGTTTAACACATTGGTTTACAATGTACACTCCTTATCTAAATCTCTGCATTATGAAAAATCAAAAAGAGGGAATTAACTCAGCAATATGTCTTTGCTTCAGTATGGAAAGTTCTTTTCTCCAATCATGCTATTTTTTAATGTGGATTAGACTACCTCTCTAGCATGAAATGGTGGTGAGACAAAGACACAATACAACAAGACCCGGAGACCCGGAGTTAGCAAAGATCAAATCAGAGTGTAAAGTCAAATTTCTAACTGATTCATCAGGTGGCGCCGAACAGGAACCTACTATGCTGAGTATGTAAGAGAGAAACTGTTTGTTACCAATTAGCATTTAACAACAAATACAAGGGCTCTGATTTTGTAGTTTGGTCTTTTTGCTCAAAGGGGGTAAAACAATAGAATTTGGTTGCCATTAAAAATGTAGTGAATATAAACAAAACATGTACATCCAAGCCAAGTGCGATTGTGTGCTAATTTTTACTTATACTGGCTATCTAATGCAGTAATCTGCAGCTATATACATAGGCAGATTTTCTTTCTTTTGTTCTATAAAAAGCCCAAGTCATGCTATCCAATGCTAGACAATACTGACCATCCACTGCATTCACAGAGTCTCTGTCTATGTCAGCTCCTGTATGGATGCTAGTGAAGCAGCAGCCACTCCTGGCTGTCTGAAACTAAATATAGCAGCCCTGTCTCAGACAGAATGATGTCATCACTGAGCTGATGAGCTGCATAACAATCGCCCACCAATGTGGTCCTTTTTTAGAAAACCTGACTGATCAGAACCAATCAGCTGACAGGATCTGCTGTGTGGCTGGGTACAGCTGTGTGTGTGTGTGTGTGTTCTTGTTTGTCTGTATGCCTGCGGGTGTGTATTTATGTGTCTGTGTGCCAGTGCCTTCACCTCTTTATCCCAGCTCCACCCTCTTCTTACTGACAGCTTGCGTGTCTTCATTTTTCACACTCATACTCAGCTCTGGCAGAGGCATTATTCAACAAACAAAGAAAAACCTCTCATCACCGCTGTCTCGTCTGCATGCAACAACAACACGCCACAAAAGAGCATAAAAGCTGCTCAAGTAAACACAGGTACATGTGGATGCTGAGGGGGTTTCTAAGACTGTAAGATGTTTGGTTTTGTGGATGTTCTTTCAATAGCACAGACTCGAGATGTGATCTCATTTGGCTTATGTGACTGTGCATTAGAATTGCAGATGCTGTGACATGGAGGCACATGGTTCTCTCTCAAAGAACAACCATGTTCTTTGAGAGACATCACATGCCAGCCAAAATATTTGGCCTGAAGTATGATACTCTCTTGGATTTTCTGTTGCAGAAGTTAAGAGTTTCTCACTGTAACAACAATTAAATATAACACAAAGTTTCCACATTCCCAGGTCAGACTTGAACAACTTAGACATTATTAAGTTGCTGTTACTGTTTACTGACCTGTTTTTTGAAGTCTGAAACACTTTCAGGCAGATTGTTTGCTCAGGAGCATCCAAAATCATCTCTCCCATAAAATGTGTCAGCATATAAAACGTAAAACTCACCTAACACACACATTGTATTGAGTTAATTAATCTACAATAAAACTACTGAAGACCATTACAGAGTTACTACATTTTTCTAAATTTTGATGCTGCTACACTCACTTGGCTCACAAAAGACAAACTCTTCTCCTGCCAATCTATAAACCCAGCCTGCCTGGGTCATGCCTTTTTTTCTTTGTCTGTTTTATCATTGCTCAAGCTGACTGCACTTTTCTTTCAAACAAATCATCGTTCCCACTGCCAAAAGTATAAAATGCATCACTTACTGACTGCCACAGGATTTCACAATGGAAAGGCCCACCTAAGAGTAAGTGTAAATAGGAAACCCTTTTAAAAATAGCTATGGGATGAATCACTGCTGTGTTATCTGTTATTGTGTTGTAAGCATTACATTACAATTACAAAATGAAAATTTAATACATTTAAGTAGGAACTGTTTAAAACAATGAAAAAAAGTGTGGATCACCAGATTTAGACAGCTGCCGCAGAATACACTGGACCAAAACAGAGCGAATGATATAAGTTAAACATACAGAAAGTAGTTTCAACATGCACTCCTACATCTTCTTAAAGCATTCACACAAACATGCTGTAAGCAAATATAACATAAAATGCTTGTATGTATTGGTTGACTGACCCCATCATAACAGTATTTTTTTAGGTCAAGAATTTCACTTTTTATCTTCCTTCCCTTTCATGAAAGGGAGAAAACCTGAGCACCTGGAACATGGGTTTTTTTCCTTTCTGCCTGGTACAAGCATTTGGCAGCAAGCACCACTAATGACAGAGACTGAGAAACTGCTGAGGGGTAGCATTTTCCTCTCCTGTGTATCAAAATGCTGCATCCGATAATTAGGACTGGAAGTGTTCTGTGATCAGAAATTGCAGGCAGAGGACAGGATGAGTGATGGGAAGAGCTTTCATTTGATACACAATGTTGGATTCCATTTTTATTTTCTACCCCAAAAAGCAGAAAAGGGCTTAGGGGATTTGCATACAAATGAAGGGGCCTGTTTTGGCATGCACTGTTATGTTTATCAGATCAAAACTATAGAAACCAATGGGAGTAAGTTTCCATGTTTAGAATATCCAGTTTCTCTTTTAGTGCGCCAGAAAGTCGGTGGGAGGTTGTGGGTAATGAGCTACGTCTCCCTAGGTAACACCAACAGTGATACGTTTCACCACCACTTTCTCACAAAGATTTCATCAATGTAATTTTTGTGTTTGTTATTTTGTGACAGTAAAAACTGATATGTGTGGTTTCATAGAAGAGGAAATAGTAACCATCAAAGGGACCTGGTCCACAAGTGGTGACTTGAAAATGAAAGATGAAGCACACTGCCATCACTTTCACTTGAGAGGAACATTTTCTGAACAGTATGCAGAAGAAAAATCTTATTATTGGAAGTTGCAGGAACTTCAAAGAACCACTGGATAGCTGTAATATTGGGATACAAGTGCATGTTGCATTAGACTAAGATGTCTAGGTCAGGTCAGATGTAGCAAGGTTACATCAATGCACATCTTAAGATCTCAGTGTGCAAAAGCAGAAGCCAAAATGTTTTCATTGTGAGCTGTCTTACTTTATTTCTTCAATTTTTATTGTTGCAAGAATAAAGATGCAATATCTCATATGGTGTTTTTACTCCTATTTGTACTTCCACACTGATGGAAACAAGGGAAATTGAATGTCCCAAAGAGAGAAAGGCCCAAAAGCAGGAAGTGTTTTTTTCTTTATATGAAAGAGAAGAACAGAAAGCATACAAAACACTTAAATCTATCATTAATTGGAAAATAGCCCCCTCACCACAACAGAGATGCAGTTGTGACGTAGGTTCAGTTCAGTCAAAGAGTCCAGGCCCTGCAGGTTTTCCACTCTGGAGATGCTGTTTCCTGCCAGGTTCAACACTCGCAACTCGCTCAGATGAGACAAGTTTTCTATCTTGCAGATCTAATTGACAGCACAGCGAGACAAAGACAGTGCAAAACAAAACAAAAAATAAATACATGTAAAACAGCAATATACTATAGGTGATTCAATTCTACATGCAGAGATGCACAGAGCAAGGCCACACTAGCAGAGTAACATATTTAAATTGTAAACTTGAATTTCTGTCTCCAAAATGACCCTCCATAATTCTATACTTAAACCAGCAACTTCAGTCAGTTTTATCAAGGAGTAATTCTGCTTGACCTTCCAAATCATTAGAACAAAAGAAATAACTAAGGGTCAGTCAATGGTGAAATCTTACCCCACCTTCTCCACCTCTCTGTCTGGGAGAGAATATTTAGGGGTCCCTGTCAGAGTGACATTTTTAATGCTTTTCAAGAATCCCCAGTGGCTGTTATCATGATGGTGGTGCATTTGCCTATTCCTACTGTGCACACTGGACATGTTAGGAAAAGGGTGAAAATACTTCAGGAGATTAAGGACTCTGTTAAAACACAAAATCCAAACATAACTGTAGTTCAAATGGTAAATAGGTCAACTCTCGATTCTAAAGAAGTTTCTTGTCTTTTGTTAGTACACAGTTTCAGATGATCTGAAATATCTCAGTGTTTATAAAAGCAAAAGCTAAAGACACTTTTTAAAGCAATATAAAACAGAAACACTGCAGTAAGATCTTAGTCAGCACTACGTAAGCATATATTGCAGCTGATTTATATCTTGTTTTGGGAGTTCAGACAGGCGCTCATTAAAATAGAAATAAATAGATTCTGAATTTTGGCCAAGGAGACTAGAGTGTGCATTCTGGAAGTGTTCATAAAATTAGAAAACCTAGTCACCATGACAAGTGTTTCTAAGAATCAATAACCGGGGGGGGGGGGGGGGGGAGGGAGGAGGG
>VUQI01007207.1:6203-22560 GCA_015106735.1 Paratilapia polleni | reverse complement strand
AGTCAACACCCGACTTCTGGTTGCAGATTAACGAGCAGCCTTGGGGATGTGGAAAGGAAAGAGGTTGGTCACTCTCAGCGTGACAATCACTTTATCTCAGTGGCATTACATTTATGAGAGACAATTACTGTTCAGCACACTGAGGCACATTTACAAAAGCAAAAGCCTTTGGCTTCGTGGCCTTTGAGAAGAAACATGAAAAATGGCTGGAATAGAACTCGTCTACAAAGCTGTATCGCTCTTCTGCCAGGCATTTATGTGCTTGACTGTTCCAACCCCGTGAAGAGGGTCACTGGCAAAGAGAAGCACACATGCTCCTCTCCATTATTTAGCTGCAAACCCCTCGTGGTCTAAGTGTTTTGTTTTCTTGTTAAGAGTGACAGGTCACGAACCTATCTGGAATGCAACTTGAGGAATTACCCTTAAATATAAGCTAGGCTGTTTTGTGTGTATTATCGATGCTTCAAATTGTCCGGCCACTTTTTGGTAGTGATCTCCCTCTTCCTGCAGACTCTTTAAATCTATAACTTTCATGCCTAAGGTGGAGGCACTGATGACTATAAAATAAGATTTGTGCTGTGCGAGTTGATGTAGTGTTTTAATAAAACCCGTGATGGGTTATTTATGATTTGTATTTCTTTATACACAAAGCCATTCTTTTCAATAAATATAAATCCAGCTTGTCTTTTGGAGAGGAAGCAATAGCTGGATACATATTAGCATTAAATAAATACTATCAGTATCTTAAATTTAAAAAATTTTCATCTGTCTGCTATGTTTATATAAGTTCTTACCTTCAGGTGTGTAGCTCGCTTGAAGGCTTTTCTACAGAGGCCGCAGACATGACAGCGGTCCTTGCCGTGTGCTTGTCTGCAGTGGCGTCGCAGTGTATTGGCATTCTGGCACACTTGGTTACAGTAGAAACACTGGTTTCGGTTATCAGTATCCGTCTGGGGATCCTTCCCACCCTTATGGCCATCACTGGAAATCTGAAGCACGCACAAAAACAGAGAGCTTTCGATGCAGAATGTTGGTTGCACAGGTCTGTTCTTGTTCCAAAAAAGGCAAAATGTATTCAAGTTCAAATTTGACAGCTGACTCATGGATTTTTGACAGACAGACACCAATTTCTTTTCATGTTAGTATAAACATCCACTGGTTAACACTTAACATCTTTGAGATCTGTTACTTTCTAAAGCAATCAAGCTGCAGTAAGTCACCTTTATTGATCAGCTCTTACCCTGGATACGTGAAGCACACAAGACAAACACACTCACATTATATCCATTGTCAGATGCTCCATTAGTGGGTTGGGGCTGATGGCTGACCAGTATGACCTGCTGGCCTCCGGTGCCTGGTGGCCCTGTTAGGCCAGAATCGTTCAGTACTGCAGGGAATGTCTGACCCTATAGACCAAAAGATCATTTGAAAAGGCATCTGATGACATACCCGATGCTGAGTTTGACGCATTTTAATTGTGACTTCAAATTGGTAATAATGCAAAATAGCAGCTCTAATAGCCTGTAAATGGTGTTGCACATTTGCAGTTTCTGCTGTGTGTTTGTGCGCATTACCCATGTGTATTAGTTTTACCTGTGCACTGAGATTTAGCGTGACACCATCCAGCATGCCCTGAGCATCTGCGAGGGTTAGCGTGACGCTGCCATCACTGACCACTCCTCCTGGTGACATCACTAGGCTCTGGGAGGCAGCAGTATGCGTCAAAGTGGTGCTTGGTGGCAGACTGGTGACTGACAGGAGGAGAGGGTGGTTAAAGGGTTAATACTGAGCTCGTTTATGACATTAGCCATTCTGCGGGAAATGTAGACATCTATACAAACTGTATTAAAGTGAACATGTTTTTTACTATAACTTAAACAGGGGGAAACAGGCTTGAATGCCTTGTAAAATGGCTAATTTACTAGCAGTTCAGTCCATTTACATTCTGTAATTTATCATTCTCCTACTGATTTATCAGAGCTGTCTTCAGTTCCTGCTGATTCTATGAAAACTTATCTCTGGCTGCTCAAACTCTCAGAATGAAGGGTAATTTCACTGCAGTTTTTACAGATTAGTCTTTTGACAAATATCCTCCCATATTAATCTGGGATACTGTCTAAAACAGATGAGTGGCTGGGCTGGTGACCAAAGTCCTTTTGGTGCTTAGCTCTCTGACTGAAACCAACGCTGACATTTTCATTAGGTTTGGTCAGGGAGGGTACTACATTAGGGATGAACAAAACTAGCCAATATTTGATTTTAATAAAAAGGCAATATGGTGCAGGTTATCAGTCAAATCACAGGTTGAACCATGTTTGCATACAGAGTGACAAGAATGCTTTAGTCCCATCAAACAAAACAGAGATGCCCTCTGTGTCTCTGAGAAGCAGTGGGATTATTTTGTTTTTTTTTGTTTTTTTTACTTCCACTTCAGTTAAGTGGAGGGTAATGAAGAGAGAAAGATGAGACTGAAAATTTGATTAAGCTTCTAAGTGACAAGCAAACCAGTCAACAGAACAACCAGGGAACCATCTCTGACAATGCAAATTATTTTTTTGCCCCACATTACAGTCCACAAGCTCTTTCCTTTCTAATCACAGACTGGCATGATCATTATGTGACACTTATTCAAGTAGTTTTCAAACTCCAGTGTAAATCTGCTTTGATAAACACATGTAAATATATACATTTGCAAATTTGTTTGTCAGCAGTTTCTAGGGACATTAGAAATGTTTTTGTAGGATTGTTCTTTTATTTCAAATGATTATTTCAAATGCAAATGGGTTCGCAATGGGTTGCAAATTTTTCTGGCATGCTTCCTGTCAGAGGCTAAAGACGTTCACGTTTAAAAGTAAATGTTTAGTGAAATAATGGTCAGCGTGACTGTATCAGAAAACATTTGTTTACCTTCCCAACAACCTGTGCCGCCCCCCTCTTCCCCAGCAGTGTCTCTAAGCCCAAGTTAAAAACCACTGTATTTTATCATCACTGATTTTTACTTTCTTATTTACTTTCGTTTTTCTATTACAGCAATTTTTGAATTTGTCTTGAGTGATGGACGTGGGCGAGGCAGGGTTTCTGGGTTTCCCAGTATTGAAAGTCTATCTGGCTGCTACTTTAGCTTCCCACATGCACTTTGATGTCTCCATAGTGGGGGCACCCCCACACCCTGTGCCATTTCATGAGACCATTTGAACTTCTCCATCAAAGTTTTAGTTTTACCTTGAGACCAGGGGTACTTGTGGCAAGGGAAACTCCTTTGAACTGTTAGAGGTATCTGACCTAAAGTTGACCTGATGGAGATCAAACGTCACTTTTGAATGTATTATAAGACCCCTCGTGGAGTGTGGCTGTGTTAAACAAAGTCAGAGTTTGGTGTCTTTGTAACCATAGTTTCCCAGGATGCTTTTTCAACCCCCCCCCTCCCCAAAAAAAAGCAGAAGGAAATTAAATGACAAATCTGTTGGTGTGCAAAATGTGAATAAAAACAGAATGCTAGGATTTGCAAATCATAAGAGGAAGAATTAAAGAATACAAGCAGCAGAACAGGAGGGATGCTGCATGGCTATGAGTATGAGCAGAATGGTGGAGGAAAAGCACAGCAGCCTTTATAAAAGTCTGATAAACAGGCATATCTTTTTCAACTTATGGAGTGCTACTTGCAGCCTGCAAATTATGCTAGCTTCAGTATCTTATCTAACTCTTGAAAAAAAATGCTTTTTGTGAAACTGTGTAAGTAAAATTCATCATGACAATCATTAACATTATGCCTAGGAATAAAGACATGAATATGTTTCAGGGACAATATTACATGTAGATACATATTTGGTGTATTGTGTGAAAACGTTTTCAGAAAGAGTGCAACCCTACACGACACGTACTCTCACCTGCACTTCCAGTGTTGGCGGGGCTCTGAGGTAGGAGGTGGTCGTTGGTAATGGTCAGGGTTGCACTGGTGGGTTGGCCATTTAGTGGTGACGCCAGCCTGATGCTGCCGTTCATCTCAGCTGCATTGGGATTGTTTGGCTGGGGGAGCAGATCTTGACCTGCAAAGGTGATGAAGAAAATGACTTACATTTACTTTTATGAGATCATTTGTCTCTTCATGGTAATTAGGATTATAAAGATGCTGGTGGGGCTCTGGGGTGGGAGGTGGTCATATTTTACAGGGTGGTTTAAACTGAGTAACTCAACGACATTTTGGGTTTCCTGCAGGGTTAATCAAGTTAAAATTTAGACTTGTTTAATAGCTTTGTAATGCCACATATAGTGGAAACCTTTATTAAGTAATTATTATGTCACTTTTCTCCTGCCTTGGCAGGAAAAAGGTCCTTCTTTGATGGAATTGAATACAATGCTTTTTTTAATGACTGCACATACCCACAAAGCAAAGAAAAAAATCTTTTGTTTGAAAAAAAAGAGAGAAAAAAAACCACTCCACTGAATGTTTGGTTTTGCAGTGGTGTAGCTCCACCAGAAAGAAAAAAAAAACAAATAACGACGGCATAAATAAAAGCATAAAGTGAGAATAGGTTCTTAAATCTTTAATCTGAAGGATTCAAATCACAATACAGTAAGTCAGAGTGCTGAAATGAAAGAGAGGCTGAGTAGTGCTGAGAGATACAGCCATGGCTCTCCTCTACAGTGTGAATGTAATGTACTTTATATCCCCAGCTGATATGACCAAATGGGGATGATGCTGATGGTGTATGTGGAAGCTGAAAAATAACCTCTAATACCACGTCTTTAGATCTGGGTGTGTGAAGTGGCTCTGAGTTATTACTGGCTTCATTTTTTCTTCTCTGCCTGCTACTGTGTTTGTCTGAGTGAGAAAAATCAATCCTTTTTATCATTTCATGCTTGTTTGTTATTGATAGCTCCTTTCTGTACTTACTAAAATACGAGTTCAATACAACTGTGGTATTTATTTGTTACTCTGGATTGACCTGTGGTGTATGTGGCTGTCCATACCTGATATGGTGAGGGTGATCTCCTGAGGGTTTCCTGCTGTGGTGCCAGAACCAGCAGCTGATGCCTGGGCCTGGACCTGGGCGAGAGCTTGTGTCAGGCTGGAGTTGTTGATGGTCAGAGTGATCTCCTGGCCGCTGTTGCTGCCTGTCACTAGCCCAGAGCTGCCCATGACATTGCTTAGGTCCTGAGAACCTGCACAGCCCACGGCAAGGCATAGACACATGTTCAGCTTATAGCAGAGTGCCCAGTTAGTAGTTTTTTTGTTTTTTTTTTCAGTTAAGACAGTCACACATACCGGCAGCATCCTGCTCAGAAAGTCCAGCCATTGTAACCTGGGCAGGTGTGATGGTGGAGGGCTGCAGTGCCAGGCTGGTCAGTGGGTGGATGACAACATTGGCAGACACAGAGGTGTCAGTCGTAGACATGAGCTGGCTGCCAGAGTGGGAGACCAAGCCCGTGTCAACGCTCAGGGGCTGAGAGAGGAGACCTTGCTGTAGGGTCTGCTGCAGGAGGGCAGGATCAATCTGAAGGAGAGCGTATGACTTTAGATGAAAACAGCAGAGTGAAAATGAGGGGGGCAACAGCCCCAGGCAAGATTTTTTTTTTTCTAAATGGGACAACATCAATATTTGATGTATGATTTTGCTGAATTATGTTTCTTCATTTTTTCGCTGAGAATGAACAAGTCTTCTATCAGTATATATGACAGAATAAAAGATGGATGCATCTTCCAGGTCTGAAAAGTGAAGCCAATGTGCAAGTGTCTCAAACCCATATTCTTTTTCACTGTTACCAGGGGACGACCCCCTGTGGCTGCAAAAAGACTTCTGGTCCTATGGAGGTCTACAGGAAAATGGACCCTCGGCTCCCTTCACTCTGACCTCTATAAATACTTTCCTAATAAGTTTATGGGCTCAGTCTCTGCCTTGGGTCATATTGAATAAAACATTTAATCCATTTTGGAAATTTTGGTCCTTCAAAGACTCAGAAAGGAGGATTATCCAGGATATGCCCATTGGCCAACAACTTGACAATCACAGCTCTTTAGCCAATGAGGGTTTGGTTTTCCACTTAGATCCATCCCTCACTCTTCATATCCAGTTTCTAACCATGGGTGACATCTCAGTGGCTATGTCCATCTTTTATGCTGTCTATGCTTTTAACCTCCCATAGACAGACTAAAATAGTTAAAGAGGCTGGTTTACAACAAAGGCATGAGGAGAATTTACACTTAAAGATACTTCCTCGATTTTTTACATCTGTCAGTCTTCACAAAATAGGTTTACTAAAAAAAACTTTTGCTGGAAATCTTAAAGGTGTGCATGAATGATAGTCAACTTTGTCTCTTGGGGGACAGATCGTGTTGACCCAAGATTACCAAGCGAGCATTTGTTCTAGCCTAACAGGCAGCTGCTAGCATTACCTTTCTTAACTGTAAACAACAACTAGAAAAATAAAACAAGCAGGACTCCAATTTTTTTCTCTGTAATGCACCACAAAAATGTGACGTTTTCAGTGCACCCGCTCTTTATCAGACCATTATCCAACGTAACTGGAGAAGCCATGTTAGGCTTGAATATAAGGAGTGGGTTAAGTTAATGATCAAGAACACATCATTTGAATTAATAATAGCCAACCTGAACAACTGTAAGGAATCACATCTGCTTATCTGGAACCAATTTTTGTCCTTTATGAAAAGAAATTCATCATAGAAGTTAAATGCCATCCTTGAGAAAAATTAATTTGCCTTTAAGACCTATTTCTTATGCATCCTTTAATTTTATTCATACCTATTTTTCTATAAAGTAACATATGAGTGTCAATGGTTGGCTCTTATTTTTGCTTCAGTTGAATATTTCTTCCCTAAACTCTGGTGGGTCAGTTAGTGGCACCTTCAAGGACTGGTTACATGGTCAACACAGACGGTGAAGCGGTGATACTGTTAGTCTGTGTATTCTGTTCTGTGTCGTGTTTGTGGGGTGTTTTTTGTACTGAGAAGTCAATTAAAAAAACTTTAATTAAAAAAAAAAATCATTATGTGTGATTATGTTTTATGGCTGCAGACCACAGGCCTCATGACTGCACACAGGGTTCAGTAGGAGTGATGTGTAACCTGTAGTGTGATGTTGTTGATGTTGCTGGTGTCGATGCCAGAGATCTGGACGTTAGGGCACACCAGGTTGGCAGGCGTCAGCTGCAAGTGGATGCCATCCAGCGTGGTAAGGCCATCTGGGAGAGACACGGTCAAGTCTCCTGCAGCTGAAGCACGAACACGAACAGACACTGTTAGTAGATGTTTGGCAGATAAGTAGATATTTAAATATTTAGGATTAGCACAATAGGAGTAACACTATAATTAACTTTCCATGAAACAGTTCAGCTCAACTAACTGCTCATGCCAGGAAGTTTTATTATGTTGAAACTTTAAGATGGAGCTACACCTGTAACTGTTGAGAGATACCTTTATGATAACAGATGAGGATGTCACTGATGCTAGGCACATTCATTTTACATTACATGTCAAAGGCTGTGACCTGCAACACATTATATGCACTGCTAGGCTTCTGAGCTACCATCCTAATGGTTCCTTCTGGAGCAAGAATATATCTAGTATGAGTGCAGAATATCTAATGACAAATGTCTGCCAAAGACGGAGAGACAACAAAGAAAAATTTGGATTCAGTCTCTTCCCGGATAATGAAAGAGAGAGAGAGAGGGTGGAGAGGTTTGCCTTCGGTGACATGTGCACTGAGACTGAATGAGAGAGAGAAAAAAAAAAAGAAATCCTGAAGGTTGTGCTTGGAAAAGAAAGCAGAGCAAAGAAAGGCTGGAAAGCGTTTTTTTTTTTCCCCACTTCCTCCAGGTCGAATGTGGGGAAGGTAATTTCATAAGTTGCACAGACTTCATCAACTTAATTGACTCTGGAACGTTTTGGAGAATGTATAAGCATAGTGCTGCAAGTGGAAATCAGAAATGCTCCATAAAACTAATTAATCATTACAATAAAGCAACTCTAACATTTTATTCGTTTTTTTTTTTTTTGTTTTAGATAAAGAACCTCTTTTTCATTTATTACTGTTATTTTAACATTGTGAGTGTTTGGAGGAGCTTTGGTGGATTTTTGTTATCACGTAAAGGCAGATTTCCTTCAAAAATAACCAAGCAGTGTCCTGTAATTTTTATTAAAGGCAGGTTTTTGTCTCCTGGGCACCGGTCTCATCAGATGCTGTGGTGTAAACCATTTTTGTCCTTGATGCTGCCAGCTGAATATGAACCAACCAGCCGCCTGTACTAATGATGATCCCTGCGGTGTTCCACAAATGTCAGTGCATTAATCTTAAGCCTATCATTACAAGCAGCAAGAAATGTGTAACTATGCAGCGCTCATAAGAAACATGTTGCTGGTAGGTCATCCATAACACTGCACAGTGACATCTTGGGATATTAAAATTTGGGCACCTCTGTTTTCCTGTCTTCAGTCATTTCAACCTCTTATGATGCTTGCTGACAACATTACACTCTGTGAGTTAAAATCAAAGGTCTATAATAAACAATACTCCTCTCTTCTTGCTACAGTGCTCTGTTTTACAGCATAAAAGTGTTAACTCATTATAAATAGTCCCTACCTGACATGGAGGCAGGCAGGATGGCCTGTCCTACTAGTCCTGGCTGCAGTAGATTCTGGTCAAACTGCCCTGTCAGGACCTGGTTAGCTGGGAGGTAAATGCTGGGGTCAGAGTTGGGTGTTTGTAGCAGTCCCACAGACTGAAGTGCCTCTGATGCAGCTGGCTGCTGCCCCTGACTTGTGGCCACAGCCTGTCCAGTCCCTGGGTCTTGACCCTGCCTGGCCTGACTGGAGGATGAGGAAGAGCGCTTGGATTTGCGGCTGTCGCTGTTTGGACGGAAGTGACACTGGATGTGGGTTTTGCGGTGGCCCGAAGTTCTGAAGCGGAGTTCACAGAAGGGACATTTGAAGGGCTTGGAGCCAGTGTGGAGGCGCATATGCACCTTCAGGCTCCCCTTTGTAGAGAAGGAGGTGTTGCACATGTGACAAGTGAAAAGTTTCTGACCTGAAAAAAAACAAAACAAAGAGGATGTTATGTGCAGTAAACTGAATATGAATTGTTGCTCTATAACAACCCCAGGGTGCACCAATTTGCCTCAACAGTCCTCCCTTTTCTTTGTGTGTTATCAATCTGTTTCAAAACAGTATTATTTTTGACCAGCATGAGAATTTTGAATCTCACATCTTTAAGATCACCTAGTCTTGTTTCTTTCATCTAAGAGAGAGAAAAACATTAAACTTTCCCTGTCAGTCACTAACTTGAGATTTTTAAAGCACACTTGATTCACTTTTTTAATCCTATCTTGTCTTCCTGTGAAATTTAGAATTGATTTTAAGATTCTCTTAATCATGGCCACGTTTCTGCTTATATAGCAGATCTGCTGAGACCTTATTTCAACAGTTAGTCTAATCATCTGATCAGGGCCTTTTGACTGGTCCATGCTCTTAGTTTAAACGGAGAGGTGAAAACACTTTTGAGGCTGTAGCACCTAAACTTTGGAACAGTCTTCCTTTGCCCACTGGGTCATTTGCAAATGTGTGTGTGGAAGTACAGAAATTTCTTTACTTTTTGTGCTAAGTTTATATATCAATCTCATGTAATGTAGATGTTAAGCTACAGTCAGCATCTTGTTAGCACAGCTTAGCACTTCAGTAGTGAAAACAGGGGATAACAGCTATCCTGGCTTGGTCTACTAAAATGAGCTAAATGGAATTAGAGATTAATCTTACTGTGTCATCAAAAACACCAACGTTAGCTTCTTTAAGCAACATATTCTACTGATTAACCACTAACCTGTATGTGTTTTAATGTGGCAGTCCAGGGTTGACTTCACTGTGAAACTCTTCCCACATTCATCACACTTGTAAGGTCTCTCTCCTGTGTGGATCCTGATGTGCCTAGACATTGAAATGGATTGACATATTTACACTTGAAAGAGCGCAAGGACAGATGAGAGAATCGAGATGATTAAATACACGGAAAGCAAGTGCAACTTAAATTTCTTTTAAAGAAAATAAATATATATGAGAATTCAAACAAAAATACAGCCCAATCTAAGTAATTGCCGATATTTACTAGTTACCATCCCGGAACACTATTTCATCTCATACCTTTAGCTCACAATTTATCTCTCTGGTGAGTCGTTTAGCAGAGGAACAGACAAAGATCAGTTCCAGAAAAACATGTTTGGAACTCTACAGGTCTAATAACATGGGCCAGCATCTAAAGAGGTTTAAAACACATTTATTTTGGCTATTAAAATAAACCATCCCTGAACTCTGAATGTTTTCTTTCAAAGCTATTTTCTGAATATTACAGCAGATAATTGGGAAATGTAACGGTGTGTATTATTTACTGACTTCTTTCACTTTTTTCCATTTTCATCCATAATTGCCTCTGTAAAATGCATGGGGAAATTGAACAGCCCGCTAACCCTTAATTTGCATTCAGGAGTGTGTTTTATTTATATGTACACACTGTAAATGGCTGGAAAAGACAGTTCAACTTTATAACCAGTTTGCACACAATTCTGGTACTCAAGAAGACTGACACATTCCTGGGTGTTCTTTGGCTACTGTAGCTTGGTTTCCTTTGTTTCATACTTATACAGTATTGTTTGCTTCCAATCTATCCTACATGTATTTCATGCAAGAAGTTAGAAAGTATGATGATTTATAACCATATGGCTCTTCCTTGAATTTAGATGTTTAATGGTAGTCTACACTCCATTTTCACAGCCTGACTGTGGGTGTGAGAAAACAGTGGACATGTTAAAGCTATTAGGCTGTGCCATTATTAAATTCAGACTAGTGCTTTAAGACTAAATAAAGTCCACATTCTCACCAACTTCAAACCATAAACAACCATTCCACTCAGACTTTGCCCCATGATGACTACTGCATGCCAACACAGTTCTTCTAAACACACATACGCTGGCATAATATATACCTGACGAGGTCGCTGGGCTTCTTGAAGCTCTTGGGGCAGTAATTGCAGCAGTTGGCAAACTTGGGTTCTGTTTCCAGCTCCACGGCTTTGTCTTTGATCTCGCTGATCCGATCTCTTTCAGCTGCCGACTGGGCGAGTATTCGCTCCGAAACCGAGGCCTCCTCGCCAGGATCTTTCGCCAGTTCGGCCGCCTGCTCCTCAGTGAAAGTGATAATTTCCATACCCCTCCTCTTTGATGCCTTTTGTTCGCCTTCCTCTTCGTTTTCCTCTTCTTCCACATCTTGACTATCCAGACCTATAACTGTGATAAACAGAGTCCGTTTTTTACTTTCCATCTTTGGGTGACATTTTATGCAAGGCAGCTTAGACTGAGACAAAGATGCTCTGAGACAAACTGAAACCTGGTGCAATGTATTGTTGCACTTGATTAATGTGGCACTAAGGTAATCCCATCTGTCTTTTCTTTTTGTGTAAAATTGGCTAACAGGAAGAAAAATAAATAAAACCCTACTTCAGTTTAATAGTAGAGCAAATCAGGCCTGGTGGACCAGGGGGGTTTGCAACAAACTGACAGAAACCCTGAGACATAGTTCAATATAAATGAAGTATAACTAAAGTTTATTACTCTATCCACCTGGGAAATGAAGTCAACATTAATGTAAACAGAATTGGTAAAGCACAGAAGACCACAGTGTGACCCCTGCCCTCATTCCTGTCAAATGTGAACTGTTTTGTTTTGCTTTACAGTGTGGAGAATAATAATCCTTACTTTGATCCTCCACAGCGTGCTCCTTTTTCATATGTCTCTTACACAGCAGGCTGGTCCGGAAGCTCTCATCACACATGGAGCATTTGAAAGACTTGATGTGGATAATCATGTGGCGGTTCAGGCTGCCATTTGTGGTGAATGAGGCGTCGCAAACATTACACTTAAAGGGTTTCATTCCTGTTAGGAAGACAGAATAGAGGCAGTGTTTCATGTGGTGTCTGAATTTTCAGGTTGTCAAGTTAGAATTAAAAGCTTTTTGAGAACTTTACAACAATAGATTTAAAGACTTAAAATCTTATTATTGCTACTGCAAGTCCTTAAAAATAACTTTTAAGTTCATGTAAAGTATGCATAAAATGGAATAAAAGGTTAAAAATAAAATGGAGTAAATCATATATATATTTACTATGTTTAGTCCATATGTTTAGTCCACCTTTTAAGGCTCAGAGTGTGGACAATTTAAGCAAATTAGGAAGACATTTTGAGATATCTCCCCCTCCAGCTCAAGCTCACCTGTATGGGTATTAAGATGGGACTTGAGCACTCCAGCTGATACAAAGGCTCGTCCACAGAGGTTACATGTGAATGGTTTCTCCCCAGTGTGGGATCTCACGTGCTGCTTCAAGTGGCTTGACTTTTTGAAGGCTTTATTGCACCAAGTACACCTAAAGATGGAAAAACTAGTTATCAATCACTGTTATCTACGAGAGCTGGAGTAATCCTTAACATGTAATAATTCTTTATAGCAAAATTTTACTGCGCTGATGATAAACATTGCATCAATGCGTTTCTGAGATACAAATCGGACATATGTACAAACAACTTAAAAACATAGCCCTGTGTCTTTCACCACCATGTTGTGTTTTAACAGGTGGCTATGTGCAACTTCCTTCAGTCTTTTGTTAAACACCAGACCATAATCAACATAAAACCATAAAGTGTTATCTAATAGTGATAATAGAGAGAAAGACAAGAAAGGCTGGGCATCATTCCAAATTCAGGTGACCACAGTAGGTGGGCTACTGGTAAGAAACAAGTTTGAGATGATTTGAGCTTTGTGACATGATGTGTTATCCTGCTGGAAGCAGGCATCAGAAGATGGGTACACTGTGGTCATAAAGGGATGAATATGGTCAGCAACAATACTCAGGTAGGCTGTGGTGTTTAAATAATGCTCAGTTGGTACTAAGGGGCCCAAAATGTACCAAGAAAATATCCCCCACACCATTACACCACTAGCCTGAACTGTTGATACAAGGCAGGATGGATCCATGCTTTCATGTTGTTTACACCAAATTCTGACCCTACCATACAAATGTCACAGAAGAAAAGGAGACTCATCAGACCAGGTAATGTTTTTCCAATCTTCTATTGTCCAATTTTGGCGAGTCCGTGTGAACTATAACCTCAGTTCTCCTCTGACCTCCGGCATCAACAAGGCATCTTCTCCCAGATTACTGCCACTCACTGGGTATTTTCTCTTTTCCAGACCATTCTTTGTAAACCCCAGAGGTGGTTGCGCAGGAAAATCTCAGCTGATCAGCAGTTTCTGAAAAACTCAGACCAGCCTGTCTGGCACCAACAACCGTACCATGTTCAATTCAATTAAATCAACTTTCTTCCCCATTCTGATGCTCAGTTTAAACTTCAGCAGGTCGTCTTGACCATGTCTACATGCCAAAATACACTGAGTTGCTGCCATGTTATTGGCTGACTAGATATTCGCATTAACAAGCAGTTGAACAGGTGTACCTAACAATGTTCTTGTTAACTCTTGGCATGAAATCATAATTGCAAAATGTATTTTGGAACATTTGTCAAAGCAGAATTAACATCAATGTGATCTTAAGACCTGAATTTATAATTAGACAATTTCAAGAGTGAAATATTATCTCTACAATATCATAATATTGACTAAAGTTCTTGTTTTATCTGCCCCTTCAGATCTAGACTGAATAAATAACTACAAACAAACTACACTATATGGACAAAAAAGTGCTGGGCCATCTGCACATTACACCTACAGGGGCTGCTTGGCCATGGAAACCCATGCCATGAAGCTCCCGGCGCACAGTTCTTGTGCTGATGTTAATGCCAGAGGAGGTTTGGAACTCTGCAGTTACTGAGTCCGCACAGCACTGGCAACTTTTATGCACTATGCGTCTCAGCACTTGATCTGCTGTGTTGCTGTGGTTCCTAGACGCTTCCATTTTGCAGTAACAACACTTACAGTTGATCGTAGAATATCTTGGAGGGAAGACATTTCAGGAACTGATTTGCTGCAATGGTGGCATCCTATTACAGTACCACACTCAAATTCAGTGAACTCTTTAGAATGACTCATTCTTTCACAAATGTTTGTAAAGGCAGACTGCATGGCTAGGTTCTTGCTGTTTTTTTAAGTGATGTGAGGACAGACTATAAATTCCTACTAGCAGAGAACTACCCAACTACAAATTAAACAGAAGAAAAATGATACTTCATTTCATTTCAGTTAAATCCCCTGAAAAAGGTAAAATAAGTTAAAATAAACATGGATGTAGCTCCATTTCGACATATTAATGAGATGCCTGAGATACATGAGCAAATATGTATCTCTGGGCCAAGTCTCTAAAAGATATTGTTTTAACCGTGAAAAAGTTTGAATTAAAAGATGCTGATAACAAAGTTGGGTAAAGTTATTAAGGACAAAGCTATGAACAGTGGCTGCTGATTCCTCAGGGTCAGGGCTTCTAACAGTTCATATCATTTATCTTTTTAAGCTCTGAAAACAAATTTGTTTGGGTGATATGGGGGATACGAAAACAATATAAACACACTAAGTCCAAGTATTCAGATTAATAAAAAAGACAGGGGAGGCTAGCAGAAATTTATCGTCAGTGATTGGTGTCAGAAAACCAACTCTGCAGCACCAAGACTCATCAGGCGTGAGTGCTGCAGAAATCATCTCTAAACGGTGGAATGAATAGACAGACACTACGCTCTAGTTATCTGTAGTTTGTGAAACTGCCTCAAACAACTCAAGGGCTTGATGAGATAGAACTCTTCAGCCTGAATGCCAAGTGCTTTGGTGTAAACCAGGTTCTGCTCGTTGCATGGTTGATATCACGTCTACAGTGGATCGGGGCTAAGGTAGCATCAAGCCAGGAGGAAGTGAGTCGTGATGATTGAGGGAGCAGAATGTAGACAACATAAGAATGGGCAAAGATTTACTTTAAAGTACAATCACTTCTAGCCAATATAGCAAGAGCAGTTTTGGCAATGTCACTGAATGGCAAGGCCTAAGACTGCACTTAGGCAGAAAATACTGGGGAGGAGACCTATGACTACAGCTCAGTTAATAACCCCCATCTATTCTGACACAGTTCTGAAATAATTTAGCAAACGCAAATGATAGAAACTGCCTTTGAGAAATGCGGGCGTAAAGATAGCCAAAGAAGACCTGAAAGAGCGTGGAAGCTCCAATTACCACTTCTGGTGTTTTTAAAAGATTGGGATTTAAACAGTCCGGAGGTGGGAGTCATTTTTTTAAGGCATTCATAATAAGTATATGGAGGCATGGAGACATTGAGACACACACACAAAAGGAAAAAGGACATTAAAGTAAACCTGTAGGCTCTCTTAGTGTTGTCTTCACCATCTTCCTGGTACTCCTGTGTCTCTGTAGGCAGCTGGAGGTCGTTTTGACTGCTCTGCTGAAGGAGCCCATTTGTCTACACAAACAAAGATACATCAACACTGACTCGACTTAAAACACACATAATGCATGTACATTTTCAAGGACAGCACTCTTATTTGGTTGGTTAAATGATATGACTGACATCACTCCAGTGTATGCATAGCATCTGCCTAATAGCTTCCACAGATGGTAGCTAGAAGATGGACATGTCACCCATTGGTTTGTGGATTAGACATTTTTAAGTGTCATTAGGACTTTGGCAGCCACCATGTTGATTTTTTGGAGTCAGAGGTGACCATTGTTGGCTAACAGGGCTGGGTGCTAAGCTATCAGCTAACCACGAGAGCTTGGTGAGCAAGCTGCATCCATTAACTGTACAGGTGCACAAGCGCACATACTGGCTAATTTGTACTGACTAACATACTCATAAAATACTAGACTTTCACTCACTAAACAGAAGTACAAAGTTCTTGGATGGACTGTACCACACAACAGGAAAAAGTATTTGTTCATTAAAAATGTTCACCAAGGCATAAACATGGTGGAGAATTCTAGTTAAGTGACTAAAATTAGCGGTAGTGAGGCCTAGCAAACAGATAACAGCAACAGCTCCCTGTGTCAGCACATGTGTCAATCAACGTGGCCACTATCCTAACTTTAAGCTTTGGCAAAATACTCTTATTTTATCATTTTAATTACTAAAGTAGAAATATGGCAACACAACATGTAGGGCTATGCAGAAGAGAGCCGGCTCTATATGTAGATCCAAGCTCATTCTAACCCAACGAAAACACAATTTGTAGGTTCAGGTGATTATACACTAATGAAAACATAATTATGAATATAAATAAACATTTTTGCTAACAGACCCCCTCTTCATTGGTCCTTGAAAAAAAAAAAAAAAAAAAGAAGAAAATTATGAAT
>VUQI01007205.1:11562-34598 GCA_015106735.1 Paratilapia polleni | reverse complement strand
GAGTCAAATCTGCCCCAAAAAAAAAAAAAAAACAAGACAGGGATGTCTAAAACACAGAACTTATGGCTTCAAATCAGGACCCGGCAAACCAGTTGGTGACATCAAGTTTGCTATATATAGTCATTTACATACGTGTCTGTGCTTAGAGAGTATATTACCTGTTCTTGATACTTTTTTCTCTCCATGCATGCTAGTATAAAAAAGCAAAAAAGCAAAAAATATCAAAACTAGTTGTACATTATCCATCTTTCTTCAGATGAGTAGTCAAGCTTAGATATGAGACAATATGTCCAATGCAGCTGGAGTAAAAACATCCACAGTAAATATCAGGTTTTGCTGTCGGTCTAATCAGTGCAGTGTGGCATTTGCACTCATGTTTAGCAATCACACTGACTGAGTCCATCATACAAAGATAATGATATTCTTGTTTTCTTGGGTAACTGTCAACCTACTTCCTTTTTTTTATTTTATTTTTTTTTTTTGTGGGGATTTTCTCTCATATACTTCACATCTGTTATAAATTCTGATGTTGGATATTACAGAAGTAAGTGAATACAGATGAGACAGATTGAAGGAAGCACCACCACCACCTCCAACAACAACAATTATTTAATCACAAAATAATGCTAATAATTGCTACTGTAAGCTACCTGACTGTCTGCTGGTTAATATGAAGTATTAAATTAAATTATTAACACTCTTTGTAACAAACAAATAGCATATTCATGAAAGAGTTTACATGATAGCTAACTGATACATCACCAGTCTTATGCTAGTGTTCTTACTCCTAGATAAGTAAGAAAACTGTCATTAAGAGTCGCTATCCTGACCGTGGAAATAAGACACTCTGCACTAACAGACTACTCTACTGTCATACAGTACGATAGCTTCATTTGCAGCTGAGAGCTATGGCATGAATAAGAAACTGTAGACACACGTACACACACAATATACATATACACACACCTATTGTGCGTCATAGTCTCTTGGCACACTGGCGCCTGTCACTCAGCGGGGTCCTGGAATATGCACCGGGGCCATCGACAGGCGTCTGTGTCAATGCCTGACAAACCTCAAGGCACCAGGCTGTAATTGGAACGACTGGCCTAATCCTCAGATCAAGACAGACTCATTGACAACCTAAGCGGGCAGCAATCCCAACAGTGCCTTATTAGTGGAGCTGGCCTCTTCACTGGGGGCACTGATGTCATCGCTGCCTGCCAAAAGACGCTTTCTTGGCCATTTCACAAAAATGCTCACTAATAGAAGTTTTTATGTTTGCTCTACACTTTCATACACTTTTACACCTGAACAAGCAGAATGGATATATGCTTGTCTCAGTATATTTTCAGTTCTAAACTAAGGAAAATCATGAAAAGTCAAAATGTTTACATTAGAATTACAGTAGGAGGCTGACCAGCATATTCATTACATGTCATTTGAGGGTGAACCTTTTTTCTGGTATGATCATGGTGCTAAAAAAAAGTAAAGAAAAGTTCTGCTTCACTCATTAAATAAAAATTGATAGACTAATAATAAATAAATAAAATCACCATTAAAATCACCATAAATGACAGAGTGGCTTTAAAAGATGATGTTTTGATAGTTTACTATAACTCATATAATTTGTTTAAAAAAAAAAACTGTGGTAAATGTTGGTGGACAGTGCTAAATCGTCTTTGTCATATAAACTAGGCTGAACTAGGAAAGCTTAAGGTAATTCAAAGAATAGTTTTGGGATTTTGAGAAATGCACACGATTTTGTGCAGCTAGACGATGTGTGAAACTCCAGCCAGAATCAGGTTAGCTTAGCCTGCAGTAAAGATGGAAATCATTAGAAATGCCCAGCCTGGCTCTGTCCAAAGGTAACAAATTTGCTTACCAGCACTTCTAAAGCTCATTTCCCTACCAAAATATTGACATATTACCTTAAGCAAATATTCATGCCACTTTCCTAAATGTTGTAGATTTGGGCATATGATTCATAATGCTGCATAATCTTCCTCTTTGACTGTGTAGTATGTGAATTTTTGAAGTTTTACAGATTGTCCTGTCCCTAACCCACATGCTTAGAGCAAAACACCCACAGCTTCATCACTTGGACCAGACAGCTAGCATACAGGTTCTTCTCCTCCTTCAGTCTCAGTAGGAACAACAGCAGGGCTCTCTTGGAAATGCCCTGTGTCCCTCTGCCTTACCTCCCAGAAGAGTAATCTGCTCTCTGATGGAGGGGAGCATGTAGCAGAGGTCTGCTCTGACACCTTCTTGGCAGAGCCATAGAGCCTGGCTCCCAAACCAGTTCTCGAAAGCCAAAATGCCTAAACCCCCCGACGCACTGTGTCCATTTGTGGCCCTTTCTGAGTGCCCGGGATCTCCTGTCAATGAGCATATCAGAGAGTTTGACATGAACAGAGACGTGCAGTATGAGCACTCAAGATATAACATGTTTGTTTTTACTGAATATCTTACAGATAATGTCTCCCAACTGTATGAATGCAGCAGTAACAGACCAGTAGAAGACAAGTGGAAAGCACATGTAGAGATTATTTATGCAGATACAACGATTATGTTTCAAATCATAATATGCTGCCAGTGCTGAAATGGTCATCTGATATTGCAGTTACCTACTACAACTCATTTGAAAGAACACAAAGTGTACTTTTCTTTCAATGTGCTAAGTAGTCCTTGGCAAAGCTTAAGAGCCATCAGCTTCATGCAGAGCATGACATGAGTGTTTCTGTGTCTGTGTGGATGTGTGTGTGTTCGTAGTTCCTGGCTTTTGTAAAGGCACCGGGAAGCTCGAGCCGTCCTCCCAGGCATGCCTGTGCAGTGTAACCAAGGCTGACTGGCTGACCTCAGACTGTGTGGGCCCTTTAACAGAAGATGAAGGAGCTTTTTCATTGACACAGGAACAGGAGGTATCGCCTTCCCTTTGCAGCAGCTCTCATTCATGCCAGACACAATGCGTTATTATTGGTTTTGAATTGAAATGTTAATTTTGGGAACTGGGCAACTGGGTCTGAGAGCTTGCCCTGCTCATTTCTCATTTTTCACTTGGCTGAGGTGGTCTGTTTCAACGGGGAGACTTAACCCTCAACTATCCTTGTATTACAGCACCTTAGTTCAGCTAGGTAAGGACTGAGGACACAAATGCAACATGCTAGAAATTTCAGCATTTCAGCTCTTGCACTGGTTGTTGAGCACTGCCCCTTCATACAAGAGCTGAAAGGTAAGTGTTAAGAGGTGAAACCTGCAAGACACCAGTCCATACCCACAGAGCAGGCACTATTGATCCTGAGGTCGTAGAGGAAAAACCAGCTTTTTCAGGCTAGGTGGTGTGAGGCAGGCAGGTCAGCACTCTGCCGCACAGCCTCACAGAAATGAGTGCATCAGCAGGCCCGGCAGATCTATATGACGGGAATTAAACAGCATAATCAGATTGTTTGCGCAACCATTTAGCATCTCATTCCCTTGCTGCCCTGGGCCAAACTGACCACTGGAGACCGGCCATCTACAGCAGTAACAAAGTAGGGCAATAACTAACAGCGATTAAAGGAATATTGATGGCCTGTGACACACAGCATCCTGAAAAATGCTATTTGGTCAAATAGCTGCAATAATTAAGTATATGAGGGTCAGTCAATTTTATCTGCTGCTTTTATTTGGATCGATTATTTAGTAAACTGGCCAAGCCTCAGAGAGCATTATTGCTGAGTGGGGTGTTGATTTCAAGCGCAGGTGCTTCAGCCAACTCACACAGTAGCTGATCACAGTGAAGAGTAAACACATAGTGTTACAAATATTACAAGTATGACATAGTCCTCGAATGGAGGGAATGATTCATAATATAGCCACTATCACTATAAAACATATGAGCTGGAATTTTACACCATCACTTACTGTACAAGTAGACCTTGTTCTGTGATATTTTAGCCTTTAAAATCGCTCCATTCTGTCCTTTAAATTCAAAACATTATGTTCTTGATAGCTGAAACCTTTCATACTTTTCCCAGAGTTGCCTGGTGTAAAATATTTTCACCATGGATTAATAAACATTAGCTGAAACCAAAAAAATAATGAGTTTTGGCTGCGTAAGACCTTGGTGCTGTTAATGTGATGCAGTGGTTAAAAATAAACTAGGCCATTTAGAGGCTCCTCTCTCGGTTGATTGATTAAACATTAACCTGCTGGATCTGGGATATTTCTTATTAATCACAGGTCGCACAGAGTTAACTGAGCATGAGGACGCCATGTATGCAAAGAGATCCACACAGGGGGCACACTATAAAACATACACACACATGCACACACTTCCACGCGCTTGAAATCACATAATCATAACATATGCCATTTAGGGGATGCTTTAATCTGATGAGTGATTCATTTTTAGCACTGCAGGACCCAGTGGGAGTCAAACATCTAAGTCTAGTGGTGCAATTGAGTTACCCACCCTCCTGCAAACACACACACACACACACGCACACACACACACACATCTCCCTATCAAACAGAACATGGTGGGAATTGCCATGACCTAATGCATTTCTTATCTTACATTAGATTACACATTTTACAGTTCCTGCCCAGTAGATACACTACAGCAGCCCAAAATCCCACTAATGACAGTAAAACAGAGCAAAATCTCTATCAGACTTTCCTCATCTTCCCATGGCCAGCAACTGAGTAAAAGAACCTATCACACTTGAGTAATGTCACTGAATATTCAGCCACTGTTGCAGCCCTTTGCTTTGATCTAGCATTGATGTGGGTGGTCAGTATTTACAACTAAAACAGTCTTGAATTTGAGACTGGCAGAGTACTGAAACTGCCTCCAAAATAGCTGCGTCTTCCCTGTTGTAACCCTGGGTGACTTTTTGTGCCCAATGAGCCTTTTATGATAAAATTGACAAAGTAAATATCCTATCAGCTTTTCAGCTGATGAATAATGTACACAGTGACTGATGGAGTGCTTTCAAAAAAAAAAAAAAAAAACGGCTTCAGGGTTGTCCCTGCACATCAGCTGTCATCTGTGATGCAGGTGGTGGTCCAGGCGTGGGGGCTTACGGCAGCACACAGGTGCCCTTTTCACTCCCAGGCCGAAAATGACAAATTCAATAAACTCAAGACATCTCTCCAGTGCACCTATGGAATCAAACACACCTGACAAGCGGCTGAAGGGCTTCTTCCTAGTCCCTCTGACATCCCATCCTGACAACTTCTCAATATCAATAACTTGTAGAATATCTCCATCTCACTAGCATGCTTTCACATTGTGAGAAAGAATAAGAATATGTGTCAGAGGTTGTGGGACTCGAGGTAAGATTGTGACGAGGAAACTGAATCTCTGAGATGACATTAACAGAGAGTGTCCCCTAAAGTGTATGTGTTTAAGCCCCAGAGCAGACAGGCCTGGCTTGGGTTACCAGCTGTAATTCTGATGGTGAAAGGGCCACAATCAGCCTACTTAATCTTGAAGCTGTTCTTTAAAACCAAAGAAAGACGATCTGTCTCCATTCTACTGTACAAAATAAGCAAACATGTGATTCATCTTAAAGTGTACATTAAATTAAATTTGCCTTTAGGGGCAACGAGGACAACTCGTGACTGCAGGTCTTTCTGGGATAACAAAAAAGGTGCTTGTACTCTGTCAAAAGACCCAGTCTCATAAACCTACCATGACCTGAAAGAACATACCCTAGACATCACATTTTAAGGAATTAGCATCACAATGCCCTAAATGTCTCCCCTGTAGTAAAAGCACAGTAAAACGGCCTTGCAATTTTAGTGGTGATGATAAACTGGGAGACGCAGATAGCAGGAGCACTGTGCGTGAGACAAACCCTCACTGTATATTCATTAGGATCCCTGAAGTTTCCCATCTGACAATGAGGGAAACACAGTACTGTGGCCGTTCTGCAAGCATGAGTACCTTATTAAAGAATGGGCCAGGGTGCCTCAAGTTTGGTGAGACTGGTCCACGAAGAGCTCCCACCTGTTTGTCTGGGCACTCCTTTGACACAATAGGTCATGAAATGCAATATGGTCCTGTGCCTTTCTTTCTCACCACACAAAAGGCAAAGAGCGGATGAACTGCAAGATAAATGACCTTGACATTTGGAAAGTCTCCAGATTGCTGCGCTATAAAAATAAACCATGCAAGGAAAAAGTCCAAACCCTCATAAGCCCCAAGTAGAACTTACACATGGGAAGAAGTAAAAGTGTTGGTTTTTACTCAAACACCTTGATTCCTTCTCTGGGATATTAGTGGCAGTATAGATAATACAGACCTACAAAGTTTTGCTCCATGTTTTGTACCTTCAATGTGGAGGTCTTCCAAACAGCTGTGTACATGCTGGAGACAGCCTCCATTTTCCACAGGAAGTACGATGAGAACCACAGGAAGATAAAAGCAGCTTGGAATGGCTGGAGGGAAATGACAACACAAATTAGACATGTATAAACATACCAAGATACAGAAAAACACAATTGCAGGCCATATTAGGGAAATTAGGGAGACAAACAGAAGCACATTAAACAATCAACAGCATATGACTTATTCATTATTTAAATTTTAAAAAACATGTTCTTTATCTCTACATAAATATTTGTAAGTCATCACAGTGGTATGTTATTAGAGAAAGCAGGCCTCTGAGCAGGTCAGTCACCTGAGTGACAGCATGGGCAGGTGTGGTGGTGCATCCGAGGAAAGTGAACCGCGGCTGCCTCACTATTGTTCTCAGTGGGTCTTTGATCTCCCAGCAGTAGGCCAGAACCGCAGTGGGGAGTCCAGGCTGGGCCCCAGGCTACGGTTTGTATCGACTCAGTAGGGCTGACAGCACAAGGCGGAAGGTGTAGGTGGGTGGGGGCTCCAGCTTCCCAAGATCGCCTCCTTGCAGTTTCATCCTAGCCTGACCTGCACAGTGAAGGACGGTTAAGGGTACAATTAAAGAGAAACAACAGATATTAAACAGATTTTACTCCAACCACACATTAACAGTCAAAAAAAGAATTGTTTTTTTCTTTCTTACTCTCTGTCATCTTGCTTTTTCTCCTGATGAATTACAATGAACACACATAAGATGACCCATTTAAACTTGCCCTCAGTCATGGAGCTCATTCTCTTCTCTTCAAATTCAGTTAAGAGTTCATAGTCCAGTTTTTCTTGTAATATCCATTATGAAATAAACACATTTTCTGGTTTTAAAAAAAATTACTTCCATAATGGTGTTTAGTTTCATTACACAGTAAAGCAACATTGAAATATTCCTCATCTAGAATTACAAAACCTTGTGTATGAAAACAATTTCTGACACAACCAGAAAACAAGGGATTTTATTTTTGCAGTGCGGCAGCTGTGCACACAGGCTTTACTTAAGCCAACCCTGTAATGAACCTTCAAGTGTACAGTAAGTGGACAGGAGTGGCTTACAGCTAAAGAGAGTAATGTTTCTTTGCTGATGGCTCCCATCCTCGCCAGACACTGCAGCAAAAGGCCATCAAGCCATTTAGCTTGAATAAGAAAAAAGAAAAATAACCATGAAACTAAAATATATATTAAAAAAGTAATAAATCCAAATATGTATGTGTGTGTTTTTGTGTGTAGCTGTAGAATGTGTTTATAACATAAAATTGTGTACATATTCGCTGTACACTGAAAGCACAGTCTCAGTGTAGCTGCAGAGCAGTTGACTAGACTCACAGTAAATTGTGACAGTGAGCAGGGCAGACTGGGACAGCCCCTCTTAGTCTGTAGCGATTGTGTTTCAGTGTGTTCGCCTGGCTCTTCCTGTGGTGCTGTGTGTTGTGGAGCAAAAAGCCACTGCTGGGAGCCACAGTGGAAGAGATCAATTGTACACATTCCTGCCACCTGAGATTCAAGTGTTTCTGTAATACTGCACAGCTCAATCGATACTTAAGCAAGGCGCTGAGAAGCAAGAGCCCAGTCCATGCTTAGTGGTGGGATGACTCACACAGAGATAAAGCATGTATTTACTCCTGTATATTTGTGCTCCCCAGCTGTGAGCAGCCTGCATGAAAAATAAACCAAATGACTCATAAGGCTTTTATGTATTTATTTATGTTTTTACTAATTATTTAAAAATATTTTATATTCAATTAATTCTGCTAAGGCTTGAATGAATTTTGCAACACACCTGCAATTATTGAGAATTTTATGATTTGGAATTGTATATTTTTTTCTTAATGAATTCCATTAGATTATCATTTAGAATTTCATAAGGAGGCAATAATAATAATAATAATAATAATAGTAATAATAATAATAATAATGACGATGATGATGATGATGATGATGATGACTTTTATATAAATACATCATATTTAAAGCAGTACGTACAAACGAAGTATTTGTCATAATTAAGTAGGAATGTGGAAATGTTTTATTTTTCTTTTCGTTCTTTGAAGGAATCTCTCAGGAAGCCGATTTACTGCACAAACAGAGCTCGGGGGAACAGATGTGACTGTTAAAAAGAAAACAGGCACTGTGGGCAAGGATCATTTAGCTTCTACGTCTCGAAATCTAAAACGTAAATATTGGGGATTTCGGCTTTGTGAAGAGGAGGGGACCGCGCCGAGGATACTGGACAGAAATTAACGGATCCTGCATTGCAGGATGTGCAACGATGTGTTAAATTAAATGCAGCTGTTGAAATACAAAAGAGGAAAAAATTCACTTTGAATAATAAATGCAACGCAAACGCCTTTAAAGCCGTCAACTTTATCCGGATAACCGGGTGATCGTTTGACAGCTTCTTTTGGAAGGCACTTAATTAGATCGTCGCATTCCTAATGCAACTTTTATTTCCAAATGAAGAACAATAAGAAAAAACAAAACAAACAAACAAAAAAAAAAAAACAAAAGACACAAAATGCCGACTGCACATCGTATATCTTAACCGTGAGTTCTTGCTTACCTGCCTCAGTCACCTAATCTGTTTTACCCGCTGATGCGTGCTTTTTAAAAAATTTTTATTTGATTACAATCGTATTTATACCTTTGTAAATAAATTGCAGATGAGAGCCTTTTCCTTTTCGCAAACACGCTTTGAATTAACCTGATTCTGTGGAATAGTCATTAATTGGAGATTTGGAGACATGGCAACGGAAATTACGACCTTAAAACTGTGATCATTTTAAATTAAAGAGCAGGACAACTCACACCATCAGCACCCACGCCTCCGTTTCTGTTTCTGTAGTTTGTGGATACTAACTGGAAACAGTGTAGAAGCTGCACAATAACACAAATTCTTTAAAAGCAAAACAGAAGTTACAGTATTTTATTTTTAATTTCTGCTTTTTATGATTTTCAGTATCTTATGTATGAAAATAGAGGAATAGAGGAAATAAAAGCACACAAACACACAATGTTTCTTTTGGAAAACTGATGTATTTGATTATTAGAGTAAAGAATTACAGTATCTTAGTTGTTAGTAGGTATTAAAGTGTAGAGAAACTGGACCCATAAAGATCTTCCAACTTTCCAAGAAAGTGCATGTAACAGTCCGAAGGTTGTCAAACCCAATATATATTTATACTTATAAAAACACTATCATTTTGTCCCCTGGACGTGATGGACTTCTTGTGACAGCTTTATGTACATTTCCTTGCAAGGGAGTTTGTATTTCCACATCTGAACATATTTACAGAAGCGTCAACACATAACTTTGCACTTGATGTCAGTGAGGATGCTGGGACATAGCAGCAATGTGGAAATCCAGCTCAGAAACTGAAGGTGATCCTTCTAATTTGATTAGCTGTCTCAGTTCCAAAAACCAGGAAATAGGTCAGACCAGATGTTCCTCTATTCGTAACCATCTTGCTCTCAACAACACCAAAATACGAGTAACAGAAGACTGAAGAAAAAAAAATATGGAAGTAAACAAAAAGTAGAAAGTACAATACATAGAGACTGTAAGAACAAAACAAATTGAAACTAAATAAACCCTGGAAATGTAGCAAACTTCAATGTTTTGTCTTCCTTAAATAAGATAAAGGTAAATAATAATTGGAAAGAAAGGAACTACCACATCATTTAGTCCCTTGCCTGAATTTCATTGTTTTGTCTTGATGGGGGGAGGGGGTTCATGAACACACAGATGTTAGACCATCTACAGAAGATCAGTGTACATTATTTACAGCAAGTCTGTTCGCTTATTACAGGGCTAATGCATCACATGAACATAGACAGTTCAATTATAGCTACTACAGACAGAAAATAACTTAATGCCAAGGTAAGGTTATCTAACCAGATATTCTAAGTTTCAAAAGCACATTTTTTTAAAGCACCCATTCTGGCTTTAAAATAAACAAAACCTAACTGTTAATGCTTCCACTTGGTTTCAAGCAAGGTTATAATCACTAATAAATAAGCTCCTTAAAACTATAACATGTACATTGTACAAAAAAAGCAACTTGTCTTCACACTCATGTTCGTAAAGATTTGATGGCGAGCAAAGCAGTTCAGTTGATTTTATCCCTGTCTTGTTCTCTTCCTCTGTGTGTGTCTACATATGTGTACAGTATGCCTTTAGGCATCTTTATGTGTCTATGCCCAGCTGAGGACATACACTCTAATTGGTGGCAATTTCTTTATTGTCCTCCATGAAGCGTGTGAACCGGAAGTGGGCCCCATTCTCTGTGTTGGCCATTTTCTCCAGACCAGCCAGAGCAGCATTGGGCTCCGTGCTGTGTAGCTTATCTAGGCTGCCTGTCAGGCCACCTATGGGAGAGCTGCCCCCATTTCCTACACCACCTGACATGGGTGGGATGCCTCCATTCTGGATGACAGAGATTTCATTTGTCTTCATTGCGAGACCATTGGAGAAGGCTGCAGCATACTGGTTCCAGAAACTGGCCGGGTCCCCGTTGCTTGCCCTTGATGCCATGTCCTTCTGGAAGATCTCAGGAAACTTGACTGGGTTGGTACCCAGGAAGGCCATTGGGCCATCTACGGAGAGCCTGCGGCCACGTCTGGCAGGAGCGCTGTTCCACATGTGAGTGCCCATGTGAACCTACACAGACGGGAGAGGGAGGAGAATAAAAGGAAGGGAGGAGAGAGACAGAGCAATGAGAGGGATAAAAATTAGTGATGTTTACAAACTTGGCCACAAGAGCTGCACATGAGATGATGCAATGGAAAAAATAATAATAATGCTTGAGTGTGAATTAAAATAGCTTCACACCCTGAGTGCAGCAGACCAGTTAGTTGCCTATGCTGGGAGAGGTACAAACATTGTGTAAACATCTTTTGGCAAGACTGATACATGCTGTTTAATCTGAACTTTAATTTGCTCATCTCACAAGGGGACCACAAAGCTGGGGCTAAAATTACACTGTCCAGTTTCATTGCTCCAGCCAGTATTACATGTGACATTTCACCTCTGCCCATACCCTTTCTAAGAGAAAGACAACATTTTTTCTCCTTCATAATCTTTGAAAGATTGCTTCAAAAGAATTGTGTTTTAATGTGTTTTATGTACAACTGTTTACAAAAAGTTAAGGAAGCTTTTTTTCCCCCTATAAAACATACTTATATAAGATAACTTCATAAGACCAGCATCATCCAACAGCCTGAGCTTGATTTACTACAACTTTTAGAAATTAAAAAAATAACATGTACCCTAAATTCCTCTCGAAGAATTAAGGATTTAGCTATTCAAAAATAACTAACATAATTGTAAATTAAGGCCACATAATTTCCCCAAGATCCCCAAGATCATTAAGCAGATCCTTTTCTTGATGATTTAGGCCTGTGACATTTTTTACAGAATCCGTTATGGAAAAATACAGACTGACCTAATTCACAGTGATTGCACCTGATAATTAATTCTGTGCACCGGATCATTCTTAGCTGATCGCATTCTGGAATTTCTCCCCAATAATTATATTACTTGCATGATTCAGCCTTTCCACTTTTTTTTCTCTAAGAGCCATTCCTTTCATTAATTATACCACATTACCACATCTTGATGCCTAGTGCACTGACATGCCATATAAAACTAAATAGTAACCCCGAGACTCGTTTTTCACTAACATTCTCACGCACATACTTTTAGGAGACCAATATTTTGCTGGGTGTTTTGTTATTTACCTTGAGGTTTCCTTTGGTGGTAAAAGCTCGGCCACAGATGCTGCAGGCAAAGGGTTTCTCTCCTGTGTGGGTTCTCTCGTGGATCTGTAGAGCACTGGCGGAGGAGAAACACTTTGTGCAGGTATGGCAGAAGTGTTGCTTGGGAGTCCTGCGTGGTGGAGCAGTGGAAAGCACTGGGGAAGTTGAGGCAGATGATGTGACCAAGCCAGGGGGTAAGTCCTTGTTTTCTGGGTGGAGGTTATGAAGGAAACCATTGACTTCTGGTTTGTTGAGAGAACCAACAGAGAGAAGGGAAGGGGTTGGGCTGGAGGACAGGCTGGTATTTGATGGCTCAAAGAGCTGTGAGGGCAGGTCTCTCATTTGATGTGTTAGCATATGCTGCTTGAGGTTGCCCTTGGTGGAGAAACCCCTGTTACACGCCGTGCAAATAAATGGTCTTTCTTTGGTATGGCTTCGATAGTGAATGTCCAAGGCACTCTGACAAGCAAAGGTCTTCCCACAGATGTCACAGGATGTATTCTTGATGGTGCTACGCTCACGGAAGGGGAAAATCATGCCCAGAGGGTCTTTTGGGGGATTGACAGATGTCAGGTCCAAGGCTCCAAGGTTGGAGGGATGTGAGTGCAAGAGGCTTGCACTGGTGTGATCCGAGGATAAGGCCCTCTGGTACCTTTCTTCAAGGCTGGGGGATTTGCGTGGTTGTGGCTGCATGCTGGTGGGCGATGGCGCCTGCATGGAGGAGGTAGATTCTGACACAGCTGGACTCCCGGCGCTTTGGCTTTCAACATCACCTCCCAGAGATGAGGAGTCATTGGTGAGACAATCCCCTTCAAGTAAGCCATTTGCAGTAGCCTTCATTTGACTCACATTGTTCTCCTCCATTTCATTATTATTATCTTGGCGATTTCTCTCTTGCCCTTCCTGGATAGCAATTTCAGGGGGAGCTGGGGAGTTACATAGACTGTCATGGGAAGCATCAGCTGATCTGGGTGTGTCTGGTACACTGCTATCAGGGCCCTCTTCCATTCCTTCAGTGTTGTCATCAGAAAAGTTGTCAAGATCATCAAAGTTTCTTTCTTCAAATGACCCAGTGTCAGAGGCCATGGACTCTGGATAACTCTCTGGCAGAGGGGTGTTGGGGATCTGCCCACCCATGTGCATACGGATATGTTGCTGTAGAACCACAGCATTTGTGAACTTCTTTTGACAAATGGGGCAGGAGTGTTGAACTCTAAGAGGAGGCATGGCTCTATGAACACTGTAGTGAGTTTTAAGATTTCCCTTGGTGGTAAATGCCCTGCCACAGATTTTACACTTGAAGGGCCGCTCCCCAGTGTGAGTGCGATAGTGCATTTTCAGTGCACTTTGGCAGCTCAGCACCCGGTGGCAAATGACACATTCATTTGGATCTTTCACCTTTCTATCAATGTTCTCCACAAGCTGTTGTAACTTGGATGTCTCTGATCCTTGGAGAGGATCCAGAATACCTACAAAAGGGAACTTAGCCTTGAACTGATCAGACATAAGGGGCATGAGTGGGTTGGTCATCATGGGTGGGCTGTTAGATGTCGTATACTCCACAGTGCTCTCTGAGGCAGAGCTCACATTTGTCATGAGGCCTAAAGACTGGCTGCCTTCTTCAGTTTTTCCATTTGAGGTAGGCAATGTTGCACCTTCACCCTCTTCAGACACACCATCATTACTTTTAGCCGAAGGCTCAGTGGCACCTGAGTCACTCTTTGCAGGAACAGAAGGGCTAGTTATGGCTATTGAATGATCCTCCTTTTTGATGAAATGTGGCAGGCTTGGCATGGTGGGTGGCAGCAGCATGCCGACTGATGATGTCAGAGTAGGCAAAACTGGTTTACTGTCAAGCCAGCTGGTCACAGGTTTCTCAGGGGGTATAGACATGCCGTATGGAATGCCAGTGCTTGTTGGTATGTTGTCTAAATGCTCAGGAACAGGGTAGGGGTTCATCTGGATGTGTGGATATTTTTCTTTATGACGCTGAAAATGCACCTTCAGGTTACCACGAGTGGAGAACCGGTTGCCACAGATATTACACTTGTACGGTCTCTCGCCAGTATGAGAGCGCAGGTGGATTTGCAAGGCACTGTCGCTCCCAAACACCTTGCCACAAAACCTGCACTTATGTTTGAAGAAAGCATCATCAGAGCTGCTCTTATGCTCAAATGAACTGACATTTGGCGGCTTGTCTTTTCTCTGCTGGGCCAAAGCTGCTAAAGAGTTGAGGTCCTCTACGGTGGTGCCAACACTGGGCAGAGAGCTGGAGAACATGGGATTTCCAGGTGGGGGCTGAGGTAGAAGGGGATTCACTGCAGAGCTTAACAAACTACCTATTCCAAATGCTGGCGTTGATGACTTTGCTAGTGAGGAGCTGCTTAGTTGAGAGTGAAGGCTACTCATATGAGCAGGCCTCTTGTCAGAGGATTGGGGATTGATTGTTGATGGCCCCAGTGTGGTAATGCTCTGAGATGTCTCACTGCTGCTTGCGTTGGACTGAGGTAGCTGTGCTGCTGCAGCCAGCTGCTTTAGGCTGCTAATACTGGCCGACTGACTGGCCAGGTTCTGTGCTAGGCCTGCGGCTGCAGCCAGCTGTTGGGAGAGATGTGAGCTGAGTGTGGTCAGCGGGCTGGCAGCTGGCCCCACTGTGCCTGGAGCAGAAGTTGGGGGTACCTGCATTTCTGGTGACTGGGAGGCGAGTAGGAGTATCTGATGGCGAATCTGTTCAATAAGCTGCAGCTGGTGGATCTGTTGCTGTTGTAGGGCTAAGAGCTGCTCCATTAGGGCTGGCACGGCCACCCTCGGCCCCCCAGTCGAACGGGCTTCTTGGGAGAATTGGGCTACAGCCACTTTGGTGCTTTGCAGATTTTCAATTATGACATTGCTGTTGATCATGGAGAAGTTCCCCAGTTCAGTTAGATTACTGAGCTGAGGTAGTGAAGCAGAGATAGCTGAAGTACCTACTGCAGGGCCAGAGGTGCCCCTGTCACCATGGCTGCTGACTGTATTAATGGGGCTTCCGCTCTCTGTATGACTGCCGTCCTCTTCATGACCACTGCTCATTCCAGAAACATCCACATCCATGGATTCGTCTTTTTCAAGAATGTTAGGCTCCAAAAGGTCACTGCCCTCTGTTTGATCAGTGTTATTAGCTGTGTCATTCATCTGGTCATCTGGATTATGGGGAGGAGACCCAGGAGAGAAAGTTCCGGCAGGGGAGGCAGGATTTTCATTCACTATCAGAACTAACTGATTCTTAGTGCAATTCTTCTGGTGTTCCTCAAGATCTGATAGTTCAAAGAACTCAGCACAACATCTGCTACAGACATGGGCATCTGACTCCTTGCAGGGGGGGTCCTCTGTGCAAAGTTCTGTGTCCCCTGAAAAAGAGGAAACAGAGGATTAGCGATTAGAAATGTTTTGCAGCTGAAGAAGCAGCTTTATCTTCTCAAATTCCATTGTTGTTAATCTTAAGTTAATCAGTTTTACACTTATCCTTCTGATGTGTTCACAAAAACAAGCAACAATAAGCCAACAGAAATGAGAAAAGGCCTTATTCAATGCAGTGGCCTCTGAAACATGATAAGAGGGGATACAAAATCAATGGGAACTACTCAAATATTGGTTAAAAGTGATCTTTGAAGATGTACATCTGGGTTTCATCAGGCCAGCCAAAGGTAATCATTTTCTCCAGATAATCCATCAAAATATAGAATAGAGTGAAGTCAGGACATCGGGTCTTAATGAAATTTCATAGAAAAGCATTGATTTCCTATATTCCATGCCCTTCAAAGTCTACTTGTCCACTCAGTGCAAATCAAGCATTTGAAGGACTTATTAGACTTTCAATTTGCTGTCAACTTTGCTCATTTTCAGCCAACTACAGGCATCTTGGACAGGTTATCTATGTCACTAAACTAATTTGTATCCACTCAGCCTGCAATCAGAGGGAGACAAGAAAAACAGAGCCTGTGGCACCAAGTCTGCCACATACACACTAAACACAAGAAAGCAAAACAAAGAAGAAAAATTAAAGACGTTCAAGGTAAACAGTTACTAATTTGATACCTGAGAGATATGAAATATATCTGCCATCTATTAAAAGATTAAAAAATATGTATTATTCTTAAGACTTTGGCTCAATTATTGTTTAGTAAACTTAGAACTTAAAACATAAATCAAAGAAAAGACACTCATCGGCAAATTCATATGAGGAAAAAAATTGATGGAAAAAGACAACGTGCAAAATAAATGAATAAATAAATAAATAAATAAAAATCACTCGGTCAAAACTAAAGAGTAGGGTGGTACGTCAGAACGCATGCATCACAAACTTGCCAAAACTAAGAAACTGGACACACCAGCTCATAGAGCAAGCAAAACAGACACAGTAACTTCTGTTATTACTCAGTTAAAAATTCTAAAGTAATGACCACCTTTCAAATGCACACTGAAACAGGTTTTCAAATTTTTCCATTTTAATAAACAGGACAAGTCAGGGAATGAAAAGGCAAGACGACACCCTGCCCCCAGAGCCACTGCTGTGCTCCAGACTTTCCTTATTCATTTCACTCTTTGTCACACTAAAATCTCGCTATTTAACATACAAGTTGATTTACAAATTGCATTTCTCTATGAATCCCTTTCATTGTGCCTCTGGCCCCTCAACACTTTCATCATGGCCAAGAATTCATTTGCAAATGAAACCCAGAGAAGTGCAGCCCTGCCCCACAGAGAGACAGGATGCCTTCCCATTGTTCACGCAGCATGGGAGCGGCGGGGATCGTCGGCACAGCCTGGCCCTGCTCATCTCAGTCGACTCAAAGCAGATCCTGTTTAATTCAGGGATTATCTCCCTCAATGTTTCTCCGCTCAGAGACATCAGATAACGCAAAGTTGCCATGACAGTAAACCCTGGCCCTCACACCACCAAACCATGCAAACAGGGAAGACTCAACTTTAATGATAACTTTTCATGTTAAATCCCCCCCTTCCACCCAACTGCCTACCTACATCCCGAGCGTTAATTTAAAAAAATGTGTTTGATTCATAGTGTGAGAAATGTGAGGATTAAATAGACACCTTTTCTCTTTTCTCAAGGTTCACTGTACACAAATTAGTGTGAAGAAAATCAAATCATATGACAATGAGCGGGATGAAAATAGAACAATATATAAAAAGAAAAAAAAACTTTTCTCTCACTTCTGGAAGATGCAGAGTTATTCATAAAATAAAATATATGTGTTTGCACTTCAGTGTGTGTGTGTTTGCAAGGTCAGATCTACACAGAGCAGAGAAAAAGATCTACAATAGTGGAATTTAATTAACTCACTATTTAATTCACACACATACTAAGTGTGTTTCTTCAATTAAACAAATCCTAACAATGATTAAAACAATATTTTCTGTAGAGTGCATTTTCAAAAATCACACTTTAAAATAATTTTATGTTTAACAAACTAATGCAATAATAATAATAATAATAAAACTAATAATAATAACAATAAAATAAAACTATCACTAGAATATAAAATTACAGTAAAAAAGACAGCGAATATAGATGAGCTTTCCCAAAAATTGTACATTTCTATATGCTAACTAAAGAACTGTAGCCAAGTCTTTCCATGAAAATGTAATGCAGCAATGGACTGTCGTCTTGCCAACTCTATCACAAGTTTGAGAGAAGACAGTGAGAAAAATGCCTTTACAGATGTACGACATAAGAATCATTTCATCAACAACTTTAATGTTTACACTGCGACATATTTTCTTTTTAAACTCTTCAGTAATGTCTTATTTTACTTGATGACTGAAAAAGGATCAAAACTGAATCAATGCATCACTACAAATCCACTGTCCACATAAGACTAATAGCAAACAGCGCAGATGCTAGCATTAGGCTTAATTCCCAAAATAGCAAGGATTAACTTCGAATTAAAATTAAGATAAAGTCAAGCTGGTATGAAGAAAGACTTTGTAAACTTCTATAGAATGTCTATCAAAAGCACAATGTAAGTAGTGAGCAGGGCTAAAGGGCGTTAAGACAGACAGCAAGAGGACAGAGCCTTGAAGAGACTGACCAAAATCTGAGCATGAGAGACAAGAAAGTAAGGATTAGTCAAAAAAAGTTGATGGAGAGCTTTGAGAGATCCTACATTATTTTTTCGCAGGGGGCCTCTGTGAGCCTCTTGACACTTGTAACTTCAGGAGGGTTTCTGCTCACATCTTCTCCAGCCCTCAGGACTCATCCCACTGAACACTAGATGGGGTTCCACTAAAGCTGCCGTGGTCCAGGACAAGACTCAAATCTCAGAAGCTCTGCCCCGGTGACATGGTTAAAGCTTAAGGGGAGGGAAAAAGGCAAAGCAAGTCCTTCAGGCTACACCTAGACTCACACCACATAAACACTGGCAAAATGACAAGCAAGGCACTCTGTGTTTGCAGGGAAAAACAGTGCAAAGGGGGCTGCCCTGCCAATCTCTCCTCTAGGGGGGATAAGGGGATAGGGCATAAGGGGATGGTCACAACATTGATAAGGCCCCACAGTCAAACGCACACTTAAATAAAAAGCCGAGGCCTTGCTGGGCCGCCTGCAGCTCTCATCAGCAGGGTCAATGGCGAGGCAGAGAGGAACACAGTGAGTCCTGAACTCTGATCACCTCCAAACAGAGGGACACTGGCAAAGGTTAAAACAGCTCAACATCCCACCCTCTGTGGCTCTCACTCCGACCTCCCAGTAACTACAGCTCTTAGCATCACTGATATTCTGCTACAAACACAATGACTTTCTGTTTCACTTCCGGCTACCAGAACTCTCTAGAACGACACACAACTCATTTATAATGAGCACTGTTTCAGCTAAATAATTCCAAACTTAAAGAAAACATGGTAATACACTTATAATTACATACACGAGACACTTGCAACAATTTAAACATGTGGCATAGACATAATTAGGAAATTTTGCATTCTGCAGTCTGCCATGGTAGGTGAAACAAGTGACTTTCTCTCACTCTCCTTTATTAGATTTAAAGGAAATGTACAAATAAGGAGCACTCGGGAGTAAACTAGGTTTTGCATTGATCATCAAGTTCCTAAAATCACGTGAAATACCGTTTCAATGCGTGACTTTCTCCTGAAAGAAATATTTATTTTAAATAGGCTGCACATGCTTTTCGGGTTGTACTAAACACAATGTGGTGCTTAGAAAATTTTATTTGAATGCATTAAATCTACAGGCCATTTTTCCAATTTAAAAAAAAAAAATTAATGCCTTTATAAATTAATAATATATTTTTTTAATTGAACAAAGTAGAAATGTTGTGCGGCAAAATTCGATCACACTGCACGGAAGAACAAAGTCAGGGCTTCTTCCCATTAAAGAACATTTCTTGAAATTACATAAAATATAAATAACTTATTTTCTTGATAATGAATCTATGACTGAAAAGTCGGTCAACAAAAATACTCGCTGCAACATCCTGTAGCGAAATTCCAGTGTTATTTATAGTTATTCTACACTGATATCAAACCGCAGTTTGATTCTAGTTTCTTGTTTGCGTTGAGTATTCTCTTCTCTACAAAAACAAAACAGTTTGCAATTAATTCTAACTTCACTGGCTTATGTCGGCCTCTGAAACACTGAGAGCTCCTGGAGAGTCCTGCTTTTGCTGAATGCCACTTTGTACAAACTCATTTCACATTTTGGGCACAGCGCTTCTAACAAAACATTCTTACAGCAATATTTTTCAAAGCAATAGGATGGTCGCCATGGCTTAAAGCCCGCAAGTTAAAATTAAGAAGCTGTTTTATCTGTGTGGACTTTGGCTCATTAAACCATCGTTTAGTTTGCAGTAAAACAGAAATCGGGTGTGTATTTGTGTGTGCGTGTCCCAGAATGGCCGAGACTAAACTTCTGCTTGCTAATATTTTTTTTATTTATTTATTTTTAAACTTTACCCAAAAGATGAGTAAACTGAAGAGACCGTCACAGCAGCTGGGAAAGATGTTTGTTCATTAACGCTCTTTGGAGCAGTTTGTCATTCTTTCATCTCACTTATAGCCAAAAAAGGTAACAAGCCTTGACTTAGGTTACTGATATATTTTCATAAAAGAGGGGAAACCCTTTACGAGCTTACAGCACAGGGCTGAAGCACACGGAAGACGGTATTTCTGGGTCCGGGACCAAAGAAAAGTTGGGAGTCCCGGCAGGGGCGACAGGGTGGTCGATGTCGAGGCAAGACACCGACCGCTAAACGCAGGGAAGCCTGTGAGAGGAGCGATTATTTATTTATTTAAAACACGCTAAAGTTAAGACTAAAAAGTTTTGAAACTTTTAAGACACGAGGAGCTTAAAGCCGGAGAAAATGCACCATACTTTTGTTCTTATCTCTAACTTTTTAACCTTTTGGAACCGAGTTTGAAACACCGATAATGAAGTCTTCATCGCGGAAATATAAAGTTACTCTAAATTCTTCTTCGTACTTGAATAATGGGGAATTCATGAAAATTCGGTACATTAACTTTTGTTGAAAGTCGAACACACTTTCATCACGAAGGCACTAGAATTTGCAAAGAAACCAACAAAACTATCAGCATAAACCCCAATTCAAAGTCTTAACTTTAACAGTAAGATTTGATCCCAGACCCGATAAAACACTCCCTAAAAGAATGAAAAATTCACGGTATTTGCAAAAAAGGAGCGATGGGTTACTTGGACTCACCATTGTGCTCCGATAAAGGCAGATGAGGGTCGGATTGGAAGTGTTGAGGCTTCGCTTGTTTCCTCCGCGACATGCTGGCTGGCACATCAGCAGGCAAAGAATAAAAAAAATGACTACAAAACCTTCTAAAAAATTACGTAAATCGAGCCCATCCACCGCGCATGTGCCCCGTTATGATTATCAATAATGCTCTGCGATTAATCATACGGGGGGCTTCTTTGAAAGGCGATTGGCACCTTGCCAGCCCCCCTCCTATTCAAATGAAGTCTCTTTAATCAATTAGCTCCTGATTTGCTGGGGACTCTTGTCTCTCTCTCAGCTCCCACCCAATGAGTTGATCCGTATGGGGAAGAAAGGCTGGGTTTTCCAAACTCCCTTTAGATACGGTTTAACCCCTTCTGGTGGCCAAGTCAAGGCTTATCTTGACTACTACAGGGGAATGTCAGCGTCTCGAGTCCATGCCTGCGACAATGTCTTTCAGTCTTTCTCACTGATCAAGCAGAGATCACAGTTTATTTTCTTTTTTTCCCCCGTTGATGTGGATTGATGGGACGCTCGCAACTCAAACCTCCGCGATCTCCAACCAACTTTAATTTCACTACAACTCGGTAGTCCGTCCTCCACTCTTGCATTAAGACCGCTGTAATTCAGCTCTTGTTGTGCTGCACATCGACACCTACTCTCTGAAGAGTTTGAAGCGAAGCTCCCGGTGCGCGAAAACGCAGCGTGGCGCCAGCATGTTCCGTGCGTAAATGGCACTGTTACGCGTTCCCAAAAGTCCACAGTGTGATCCGACGTCCCAATCAGTTTGATTTGATTATTATTAGTAGAAAGAGGGGTTACTTACTAACACGTTTTCATCACACACTGCGTTCCGCGAATAAACAAACTTTGAGGGCCCGTGCGGCAGTGGGACAAATGTGGAGCCCGGCCCATCCAGGATCTGATTGGTCACCGAGCTATTCAGTCACGTTACCATTCACCTCCACCTCCCTCTCCCTCCCTCCCCCCATCCATCCACCCTCCTCTCTCGCTCTGTCTTTCTCTCTCTCTCTCTCCCTCTCACTCTCTCTGATTGCGCTCAGCAGAGCCAAACGGTTTGTGCGCGCCGGGATGATCAGTGGTAAAGAGCGGAGAGACAGAAGTCTGTTCATCTGAATGGGGATAAATGAAGCTTTTAAATTCTTCCCAAAACACTTACTTTTTTAAAGAATGCTTGCATCATACCCATGTCATGTGGACTAATCTACATTTCACATTATGCATTTACTATTTAAAGGAAAAAAAACAAAAACAACAAAAACTTCTTTATATTTTCACCATCCAGTGGGTTGTTTATATTGTAAAATCGGTATGAATGACTGCACGATGTCCTTATCAAAAGTTAAATGTTTGGCCTTTTGATATGTTTTAATTTATCTGAATGGTAAATGTTTTTAAGAGAGTGACAATTGGCTAATACAATTCTGCTGATAACTGCAAAGCAAATAAAACAATGTCTTAATCAAGCCTGTGGGCTACAAAAGTTATATACCCCGCGCACGTGGCATAAAATTATTATTATTATTATTATTATTATTATTATCATCCTAAATAATAAAAGGAGTGTGCCTTCACTTGAGATGTTTAAGAGGGCAAGATATCCCATAGGAGCTTCTTGTGAGCGCTGAGTCGAGTAGATTTATTACCTGAAAAAGATAAACGAAGCTCTCAGTCAGGCTGATTTTGAGAAATGAAGATAATAATGTTACTATAGGTGATGCCTCGGATGCCATTATTTTTCACTGAATATTTAAAGAGCAGCTGCAGGCTAGATGGATCTGGTCCTCTCTTGTGTCAGCTATCTTTTAGTTTCGACTAGCCTTACTATTTACTTATTCATGAAAAAAGGAAAGAGCAGGGGGAAAATCAAATACCTCTGATGGCCTTAGTGATCTGCTTTATCAATGCGTTATGCCGAATAATTAAACAGTCCATATCATTTTTAAACTGAACATACATTTTTGAGGTATTAATTGATGTGTCAACTGTCTAAAAACCTCGCGACCAGATCGAAATGAACGATGTGACTAACAAAACTCAAACAGCAAATGATCATTAGTAGGGGGAAATGTGTATGTGCGTGTGCAGTTAAAAAAAAAAAAAAAAAAAAAAAGAAAAAAAAAAAGGAGCAAAAAAGA
>VUQI01007203.1:5251-17932 GCA_015106735.1 Paratilapia polleni | reverse complement strand
GGGGGGGTGCACACCATGCTGGACTTGCATGTGATAAATTGTATAACTTACTGCATGTGGCGTGATTGTGTAATCGTCATAATTTCTACTGTCAGCAGTCAGCTTGTGCTCAGCTCTTGCCTTTGACTTTGGTTTAAGCAAGCTGCACAGTCACTGCACCACATCATTATCGAAGTTAAATTCTCAATTTTCCAGCTACAGCTCGACAAAATCAAACGTGGATATTTTGGGCAACTATATAAAAATTATAATGCCCCGACCACTTTACATAAACACGTCTAAAGTTGTTTCGTGCTGCATAAGAATTACGATAGTGGCCCCTGTCACGTGGACCCACAACACCAGTGTTGCCAGTATTTTAAGTTGTTGTTTTCTGGCAGCAGAAAAAAACCTGGATAAATGACAGAGCACCAAAACTTTCTCTAGTATTTTTAAACTTTATGTTAAGTTCAAAACGTATAATATCAAAGGGACACACACATAAAGTGTACTCCATCACAGGGACTACAAATCCCTCCATGAAAACACTCGTATAATGTCTTTTGTGGCTCTGGAGGACACTTTAAGTGTTCTTTTGTTTGTTTTAACTTTGCTGTGCTATTTTGTTCACCATATTTCAGTTGGCTTTTATGTATCTGCTTTCAAAGACGATGCTCGTTATATTCCTTCTCCAGTTGCATCTTCCAGTGTGTGACCACCTGGTTTCCTGCAGGTATGTAACGCACGTCTCTTCTAGACTTTCTCTCGAATGTTAGGAATGAACTGACCAACTCCTAATATCAAGATGAGTCCTTTTATCATGCTCAGAAAAATATACTCACCATTGGACAGCTGCTTGTTTTCTGCAGCATTTGTGTATGAGAAAAATTCTTTTTGATAAACTTGTTGTTTTGCCACCTCCATGACAAACTTACAGTGGAGGGTTAAGATTGAGGGGGTCCCCAACTTTCTAAAAGTTTAATATTACATTTCCATAGTACCCACTTAATACATTACATTTGTATTTAAGTAGGTTTTACCCCGATTTCACATATGATCACATATATGACATGATCTGTATTTGAAAACATTATTGGGATAATGCCACGTGACCACACGGATTTGCATTTAGTCCTGGTATTAACCATAGACTGCAGACAAAAGATGGATTTAGCCACCAACTGGTTTGTGAAGCCTCTTTTTAAAGACCTAACATTAACATTTTGGCCACTGCCATGTTTTTTTTGGAGTCATCATTAATCATATTAGGATGAGAGGATAGAGTGCTAAGATGCATCCATAGAATATATGAGTGTACGGCACAAATAACTGTACCTGCTAATTCGTGCTAAAAAGCATACAAATAAAATACTCATCTCATTCATTCATTCATTCATTACTGCAAAAAAGTCCTTGATGTAGCTCTTGACATGTTGCAGTCACCAGGAGTTCCATCTTCCATCGCGTTCGGTCTTGTGCCATTTCACACACTTCTTCAACCGTAGTGTAATTACATTGCAACTGTCAGTGATGGCGCACGGTATCAGAGCAGTGGGATGGATCGCAGGTCGGTTAAAATCTGATTTTTCCACAGCTTCTTAGGCACGTTGAGGGTCTGGGATCAAGCAGAAAGCGCTTTGCAAAGCAGCTAGGCTCCATTTGGCAGACCTGCCCGCACCACTTCAGTCCATTTTGCTGAATGAGAGTTGTTTCAATCCTGGATTTAACAGGCAGTTGCCACCCGCACCAACTTCGTTTTTAGTACCAAATGCAAGATAAACCAAGAACAGCTTCTCTCGCAGTGGACACGGAAAAACTAAGAAAACCGTGGGCTGTGCTAGCTGGGTATTTTTCATGCACCAACCTTCCTGTCTTGCTTGAAGCTACCTGGTCTGTAGGACTCGCCTGGTGCAGTCCTTACCATCACTGTTGCCAGGGTTGGCAGCCAATTTTCGTGGGACTCCGAACCAACCCACAATAAAATTTTAGAAATCCACTCACCAAAACTGGAGCACAGACTTCTTGGACTGTCTGTTACTACAATTTTCTGCACAGCAGGCCATATTATTTGTCAGATAATTTCACAAAGAAAAGGCAAAAGGCACAAGTACCACAAACAGTGTGGAGTCAAAGCAGCCACAGCCCCAACTTTAAGTCTTAATAAGGCAAAGACAGGTGAGGTACAATAAAAATTCACCTCCAAAAAAGTTATTATGAAGAGAAATATTAGCTATGGACACTAAAACTGTTTTTCACACCTGACTGTAAACATGTTTATTTCTGTGGTAGGTTGGGCATTTTAACATGGAACTCTAGGGGAATCGACTCAACTGTAGAGCCAGCCTCAAGTGGCCATTCGAAGAATTTCTGTTTTTAACACGCTGCCTTCATTCTTTCGCCTCAGAGGTTGCTGTTTGGTATTAAGAAATTCATTCAGGTCGTACTATCCAAATCAGTTGGACAGGGCTGGTGGATTTATCAACAAACATGTCAAGGCAAGCAATGCTGAAGAGACTCCAACTGCTAGCTGCTGCTACTACATTCATTTCATTCAGAAAGAACAGGCCTTACTGGTATGCTACGCAATGGCTGAGCCATGTTTCACTTTCCATTATGCAGTCAGTTCAGTGCCCCCATTCTCCAACAGAGATGAGCAGTAGGTGTTCCACTGTTTATCTATATGATCTCCAAAGCCGCGCTGAAGTGAACAGGGTCATAGCAGCAGAGATATTATATAGTAGGTAGCAGATATTCAAAAAGTACAATTTTCTGGCAGGTAGTTAAGTAAATAAAAGCATATTAACATAACTGCCAGCTGTCCAACTCACTGAAGCTGGAGTGCACACATTCAGTGGAAGAGGAAAGTTTGCTCCTGTGTCAAACACCAGATCACCACACCAGACAGGAAATCAAGGTCTATTTTAGCTATGATATAAACAAGCTGTGATGTTTACGTATCATTGATCTATGTCCAAAGTACATCCAAAAAACATATCATTCAGCCGCCATGCAAACAGACAGAACGACGGCATTCTCCTTTCTGTTCATTACATTTCAGTGTAATGGCTTAGGTATTTCCATATAACTGTGGCACCACTAATTGCAACACACCTTGAGGCTACTGTGCAACCATTTAAGCATTTGCAACATGACAAACCACTCAATAATTTACAAATAACAGCATGCAAATTCTAAAGAATATCCTTATAGAAAAAGGAAGCAACACAAAGCATTATCTCACACACGCTCAGCAGACTTATACAATCTTTGCAACACAGCACTTTAGTTCACTATAGATAAGCTGTTCCTAGAAGCTGCTCACTGCTTTGAGGTTCTTAGAATCTCAGTGCTTAATATGTGATGTGTTTTGGTTTATAAGATACTTCACCTGCTGTATGTGCTTCGGTTTCTTTTTTTACTTTAAAAATTGACACAATCTGCAGAGAAAACCAGTGATTGCAGGGAAATTTATTTGGAAATTTTTTAAAATACGCATTTTAAAATGCCCATGGTTATGGAAAAAAAATGTTTCATACAAAATGAGTCAAAACTATTAATGTTTCATCTGACACTGTGAGGGTTTTCAGAGAAGGGCTTCATCATACTGTTTCCCTCATTGCTTAACATCTAAACTTCTGCACTTGGAAAACATTAACCAGACTGTGGCTTTGTGAAAAAGTATTTTCATAGATGGTGGAGATCCCCCTGCACTCCAGAAATCGGCCCCACGCCTCTTCTAGCTGGCATGGGGGTGGGGGTCTTTCTGGTTTCAGATGCAAATTCAGGCGTGCAAATGTTGCACTGATGCACTATGAATGAGCCACGCTTTCATGCACTCAGAACAGAAGCTGGAGGAGAGAAAAAGAGAGAACAGAGGCGGGGAAGGGGACAGGTATCATGATGGACGGGCATCTATGGGGGTGAGGTCTAGGTAGTTAAATATCAAAGCAAAAGGAGGTGCAGAAGCTCTGATGTTGATTTCATACCACTGTCATTTCTTTATTTGGGCTGTATATTTGATATATTAATGTTGAAAATTAAAGTCATATTAAATGTCGTCATTTTCCTCAAAACTGGACATTTTGGAGTTGCAAAATCTCTGTTGTAAAGTGTTTATTTTTCTGCCGCACGCTCAAAAAGGAGTACTTGTGGTTGTGCAGGAGTGGACAAAATTTTCTTTTTTTTCTTTTTTTAGAATATTACATTGTATTGTATCCATGGTGTACGTGACTGAGTCACATTTGAGAAAAGTGGATCAGTGGTTAATTCAAATCCCTCCCATGAATGACATTTATCATTAAATCACAGATTAAACTGGAAAATGTCAGTGCAAACCAAAGACAGGGGCTTTTTGTCATAAAACCATAATCATAAAACTTTACAAGATAGCCCAAGATTCGACTTCTGCTAATCGCTCGTCATGAAATCACACTGAGCACCCTTTTGACTCATTATCTGAACGTGGTAGTGACTTATAAAGAGGAAGTAACCATCCTCTGTACAGCTGTATGAGCTACCTGCCGACGGAGGGAAAATCCCGAATGACACATGGACATTTGCTGCTTCTTCAGGAACAAGGAAATGGGATTTGGCCATTTACCAAGACATCTAACTGTGATTTTGTTCCTTGAAGTGATAATGATGCTCATGTTCTTTTTTACACAATGGCATCATTTTCAGCTGGGCTTGTTATGTGATAGGGAGAAGTAAATCTGTGGTATCACCCCAAAATCTATTTTCATTTTGTCACAGCAGGATATCGTTTTGTTTCTTTTAAATATAGTTCATGCAGTATCATGTTGGTGTTCAGAGCAAGCAAAAGGGAGCTGATTTCATTTTGTCAAGGTGATATACAGTTGCAATTTTAGCTTTTAGAGTCATAAAGAAATTCTCAGTAGTATACAATACAGTGTATTCATTAATTTTGTATAATTCAAAATATTACAGTGGTCATCAGGATTGTTTTAGGCGGATGCGGATTTGTTTTTGCAGGCAGTGATAATTCTGTAGTTTCTCTTTATACTATAAGGTTTACCTGGGTAAAAATATTTTAGCAAGAAAAATGTATGCCGGTTAGTACTAGCAATTTTCACAAGAAACACTGTGATTGGTAGGGAAAGCACAAAGTGTTACTCATTAATGATGGCACTTTTCAATCTAAGCATACCAGCAAGATGTTTCAGTCAACCAGCATAGATTTAAAACTTTCCCAAAAAAAGCCCAGGTGTGAATAATGCAATGAATAACTGACTTTTTGTACTGTATGTGCTATCTTACTGTCACGCGGCAGCTCACACTGAGAACAGATAATGCTGTCTGTAACGTGTTTCCTTCCACAGTAAGACAAAATGTCTAACTATAATAACAATTCAGCACTACATCTTAATTGTTTTCAATACAGTCATGTGAAAAAGAAAATATATCCCATGATTCAGTAGCCTGTAGAACCACCTTTAAGCGCAAATAACTGGAAGTAATTGTTTTCTGTATGACTTTATCAGTCTTTCACATCTTGGTGGAGGAATTTGGGCCCACTCTTCTTTACAATGTTGCTTCAGCTCACTGAGGTTTGTGGGCAACTTTTTATGCACAGCTCTCTCAAGGTCCCACCACCACATTTCAACCAGGTTGAGTGGGCCATTGCAAGACCTTGATACCTTTTTTAGTCATTCTGTGGTAGATTTGCTGGTGTGTTTGAGATCGCCGTCCTGTTGCTTGACCCAGTTTCAGCCAAGCTTTAGCTGCCAGACAGATGGCCTCATATTTGACTCTAGAATACTTTGGTATACAGAGGAGTTCATGGTTGACTCAATGACTGCAAGGTGCCCAGGTCCTGTGGCTGCAAAACAAACCCAAATCATCACCCCTCCACCACCGTGCTTGACCATTGGTATGAGGTGTTTGCGCTGATATGCTGTGCTTGGTTTTCTCCAAACGTGGTGCTGTGCATTATGACCAAACATCTCCACTTTGGTCTCATCTGTCCAAAGGACATTGTTCCAGAAGTCTTGTGGTTTGGTCAGAAGTTTGTTCACCTTTGCAAACCTACGCCATGTTCTTTTTAGAGTGAAGAGGCTTTCTCCTGGCAACCCTTCCAAGCAAGCCATACTTGTTTAGTCTTTTTATAACTGGTCTGTCATGAACTTTAACATTTAACATGCTAACTGAGGCCTGCAGAATCTGAGGTGGAGCTCTTGGGTTTTTTGCAGTTTCTCTGAGGATTGCACAGTCTGAGATTGGGATGAATTTGATGGGATGTTCATTCCTATGAAAACGTTGTTTTTCACATGACTGTATGTGCCATATACTGTTTTGCAGTCTGCATGTAAGCAATCAACATATTGTATGTAACTGTTCTGAGCCAACAGGAAATTATAAAATGCATTACTTCCTCATTGTTTTGGGTAATAGTATTGTATTGTGTGTGTAAAATAATAGATACAAAATCATTTACTGTTTCTGTTATCTTTCCCTTTCTTTAGCCATTAATTGAACTTAGACATTTAAAAAAAGGTAACATTTTGGGGTCAGTTAGAACAAATAACTTAAATCTTTTATAAGTAAAACCTTATAAGACTGCTATAACATATTATCTACATAATATATATTATAGACATTCACATAAGAGAACCATAGGGGATTAGTGAAATATAGTTCTGCATAGACAATGCCATTGACAATACCATTATTGTCATCACTAGTGACAGTCAGTTGTATATAACAATAATGAACAGCTGTTTTTCCTGAGATGCCATACAGATCTCATGCATCACTTTCTATAGAACATTACTGAAACATGAAACTGTTGATAAACAATTTGCACTAGAGTCAGAAAATAGTTTTTTAACCAATAAATCAGTGTTAACAATGGCCTAGTTCCATTTAAGTAAGCCATGTGATCAGCACATGCACAAAGCTATGTCAGTATGTGGGCTATAGCTGTGCCTACATGCTGTATTCCTGCCATTATTTTTCCATTAGATTTTATACACATAGCTACTATCGACACTGTTATGTTACGAATCAGTACACAAGCAAACATGATGGAAGAAGTACTCAGACCATACTCAAAAAGAGCTTAACTTGTATGAACTTTAATTTGTAATACAAATTAAAGTTCTGCATTAAAAAATTTTACAACAATGAAAATGTTTATACATATAAAGTAATTATGCAGCTCTGGTTGTTCCTGTGAGTTTACATCATTGAACATCATAGTAGTGAAATATTTTCACTAATGCATTCATGTGTAAGTAGCATTTTTATTGTGAAGCTGGTCAACTGTAGCTACGTATAACCACTCCACTTCCTCCTGGCTAGTTTAAACTTATGCTCATAAAGCAGTCTATAAGGAATAATACATTTATAATGTCAAATAATACACTTTAACATAGATGTCAAATAAACGTACGCAGTGAGGAAAAAAGAGGGCAAACTACTCTATGCTTCCTACTAAGTAAGACGTTTGTCATCATTTCACTTAAGCATAATACTTATGTTTCAACTGTGAAGTAGCTAATAAGAAGACTTGTACATTCCCTTTGCCTGAGAACACAAACAGCACTAGCACCCTTGGTTTTATCACCATAGAAACAAAGCAGGCCTCTCACACCGGATGAAGTTCTCGTCCCTTCAGTTCAACTTCCGGGTAGAAATATTGTGCATGAAGTGAAGTCTGCTTGCAAATTGATTTGGACGAACTTCTCGGCCAACTTAACCTTGTAAAATGTCCCGAGGCTCAAGTGCAGGGTTTGATCGACACATTACCATCTTCTCTCCTGAGGGCAGACTCTATCAAGTCGGTCAGTATGGGGATCTGTTTACATAAAAAGCCGGTTCGCTGGCTTACTTGTTTGCTAGCTAGCTAAATGCTCTGTCATGGTTCGCTTAGCCCGGTTTATAGCTCATAAAAACCGACCCGCCAAAGCGAAAGTAATATCATATATAACCATTACGCTCTTATTAATGCTGTGCGAGTTGTTATTATGGGTCTCCTTTTCCGACTCTACCATCAAACAAAACACAGGGAGTCAAAATAGCTAGCCTGCTGGTAGGCTAGTTAGCATGGTTAGCATTGCAGTCAAGCAAGCTGATTCATTGCTGAAAGAGTCAACCTGTTACTCAAGTAAATGTTTTTGGCTTTTAAATAAAGTTACATTTTTATTTCTGTTGCATTACATTTAGATTTTTTTTAGCATTTAGTCTTGAGCACATGAATATTATTTTGTCTTAACAACCTAAAGTTGAAAGAGAAAATATGAACTATAATGTTATAACTCAGCAGTTTTCCTTTAATAAAGCTGAACAGGACATGAGCAACAAAATGACTTTTGTTGCCGCCTTCTAATCCACAGCCATTCTGCAGTTGCCAAAGCACCTCCAACAAAAGTAAAAATCGAACTCAAAGTTTTGCAAATTTGCTAAAATAAAACAGTTTTATATACAACTTTAAATGCCCCTATTTTACTACTACTACTTTGGATGCAGTGCTTCTAGGAAAACTCCACTGAGCTCACAGAATCAGTAAATAATTCAGTGTCAGGTGGCCAATCAGATGACATCTGATTACAGTTCTTTACTTGTGGTTCTAATTTTCCAGCTGAGCAAGACAACTCTGTGACTGCTCCACCTAAAATCACTGAATGCTGCCTCTGTTTGTTGTGTTAATTTCATAACGTTCATTGATGTTGTCAAATAAACGTGTGCTTAAAGGCACCCTCTTGTTTTTTTTTTTGTTTTTTTTTTTTGCAGAATATGCTTTCAAGGCGATAAACCAAGGTGGGCTCACATCAGTAGCAGTCAGGGGGAAGGATTGTGCAGTTGTTGTAACACAGAAAAAAGTACCGGTGAGTTGATGTCAGGCTGTTGTTGTGTTCTTCCAGCTGTAACAGTGGTAGTGTTATGAGTACGGGTGTAACTCTTTTACAGCTTGGAGTAGCAGTTGGGTACAAAAATATTCAAGAGTGCCTTATTGGCTGTAATGCTTACTGTAACGGTGAACTCAAATGCTCCATACAGTCAATGAGAAATACTAATACTAAGGAGGACTGTTTACTCCCGAAACAGTCTCATTAAGACTGCTGTAGCATATTCATAATTTGTTTAATTTGACTCCAGATGCAGGAGTTGTGAAATTCTGAAACAATATGGAAAATAACAACTTGGTTGGTAACTAATATTTTCTGTGTTTTTATTTACTTTTTGTTTATATTCATTCCCCGTTTTCTCATAGAAGCACAAAAATAAATTATTAATAAGTAGCTGAACTGTTCCTAAGGCTTTTAGCTATTCATCACACCATCTTTAAACATTTACTCAGCACAAACTTGATGTCACACAACAGATAAACATCTGCGTCTGCCATCTGTAAGTGTCACAGATGTTTGGCCATCTGTACATCTAAGAACTAACCATTAAAACCTCTTCTTCTTCTTTCAGCTGCTCCCTATCCCCTATCCCTAGCATCCTCCTCTGTCACACCAACCCTCTGCATGTCCTCCGTCACTACATCCACGAATCTTCTCTGTGGTCTTCCTCTTTTCCTCCTGCCTGGCAGCTCCAAATTCAACAACCTTTGTCCAATATATCCACTGTCCCTCCTCTGCACATGTCCAAACCATCTCAGCCTTGCCTCTCTAACGTTGTCTCCAAACTGCTCAACCTGAGCTGTCCCTCTGAACTGTACTCATTTCTAATCCTGTCCCTCCTGGTCACTCCCATTGAAAATCTTAACATCAATTAACCACTAAAACTAGCAGTGCCCTTTACTGTATGTTTAATACAGGTGTAACAGTTCAAAGTCTGACACCAAAACCACAATAGAAACTGTGAATGCCTGCTTAAAGCATGGTAGTCTGGTGAAAGCTGTAATTTTTAAAGGCATTGAGTGAGCTGGAAATACATAAGCATAACAGAGTTAATTTTGTTCACGATGCAAACATGTTCAAGGAATTGGGCCTGGAGTAAAAGGCCTTTAGCTTTGTGTTATTCAGCCCCTCTGCAAGTCAAACTGTGGTTTAATAAAACCGGCACAGTGTCTGCCCCGCTTTCAGTGCTCACCCTGATAGCATGCTTCAGCTCATAGACAACCACTTGTGTGCTGCCAGAACATTTCAGGCAGAGCTCCTGCAGTTCGGGACAAACACACAAACTGTTACAGCCCTGCCGATGAGTGATAAACTCACTGAGGTGAATACAAGGGGCATCCACCTGCGCAGAAAACAACCCTGTGTCCACATTGAGTTTGGATTTCTGTAACTTCCAGCATTACTTTACAGTGCAAGCCAGTGCAGGTTAAAGAGACTTTCTTAGTTTTCATATTTATTTAGTTAAAATGTAGATTTTTTTTTTTTATTGACATGACATTTTTTCCGAGACATCCTAAATCTTAGAATTGCTTGCTTGGTGAAACCAAAAGTTAAACACAGATGTTTACGTATTATATTTATACTAAATGTTTGATGAATTCGTTTTATGAATTTGCTTCTTTGTAACTGATTATGTCTTTGAATATTGTTAGTGTGCTGGTTGGATATTTCGCGCCTCCTGTGTACATGTAATATTTGTATGCATTTTAGCGTATTTTGATCTCTTGAATACGTTTTGGATTCGGTGATGGCTTCATGTGATAAAACCGCATGTTTGTGCTTTCCTCCTGGACAGGACAAGCTTCTGGATGCCTCCACAGTGACCCACCTTTTCAGAATAACAGATAATATTGGATGTGTAATGTCTGGGATGACAGGTAGGAAAAAGGCTGATGATGATTATCTAAGCAACCATAACTTGGATACATAGAATTGTGTGTGTTAATTTTTTTTCCTCTGTATTTTAATTTAAAATGTGTAAAGTTGTATTAAAACTACTGAAAAAGGTTCAAATTGAACATTAAAACACTGAGCCTTTCTGGAGCATTCCAAATCAGCTTTTGTTTTAAATATATAGAAACAGCAATTTAAGCAAAATCTGGTTTAAATCAAATATAAAAAATCCATAAAAGGAAAAAAAAAAACAGGGTATGTTTGAGTTAAAATTGGTGAGCCTTTCGAATCTCATTTCTTCTCAGTCACAGCTTTTACTGCAGCTGACGGTTCCTCTTTCCAAGTTACTGTTACTTTTGCAGTGAGAACAGCTTGTTCACTTATGCATGACGTTAGAGAAGTGTCACATTTATTGGCTTCTTTGAAACAAATCAACCACTTTTTTTTTTGGTCCCCTTTACACATTATTTAATGTCTTACAGCCGACAGCAGGTCCCAAGTCCAGCGAGCTCGCTATGAGGCAGCCAACTGGCAGTACAAGTACGGTTATGAGATTCCAGTGGACATGCTGTGTAAGAGGATCGCTGACATCTCACAAGTCTACACACAGAACGCTGAGATGCGACCACTGGGCTGCTGTGAGTACATGTATTCATTACTCTGACTCTTCGGCAGTGAACAAACCTACATTTAGCGCCTTATGTAATTTGATTGCCCTTTCTAATGCCTGCTAACCTGCAGGTATGATCGTGATCGGCATCGACGAAGAGTACGGCCCACAGGTGTACAAATGCGACCCAGCGGGCTACTATTGCGGTTTCAAGGCCACCGCCGCTGGAGTGAAGCAGACAGAAGCCACCAGCTTCCTGGAGAAGAAAGTGAAAAAGAAACTGGACTGGACCTTTGAACAAACTATTGAGGTATAATAAAAGAAACCTGTTGTGTTGATTAACCACAGGTTGATAAGGAAGGAACATGAATGTGAAAGCAAAATGTGTTACTTGTGGTGGTTTCCAGGCTTCCAGCGTTCTCATAACGAAGTGAAAATATCATCACCTTGTCTTTCTTTTTCTTACCCCTTTTTTCCCCCTTCAGACGGCAATCTCTTGTCTGTCAACCGTTCTCTCTATTGACTTCAAGCCCTCTGAGCTGGAGGTGGGCGTCGTCACAACACAGGATCCCAAGTTCAGGTGAAAGATCGGCAGTAAATGATACAAAAGAATCACTTTGTTGTATTACTTTGAGCTCTGTGAGTCATTATAGCTCACATTTAGAGTGTTTTGATCTAAATCAGAAGGGAAACTTTTAGCGAACATATAGCCCCTGGTTAATGTCACCTTTTATAACTGATGCTCATTCTCATGATATTTTGCAGTTGGGTCTGCAAATAATTGGTTTTGGTCATTGCTTAATATCCTGTGTTAAATGCCTCTTATATTTTCCCACAACATAAGCAGATACACTTTGATGTTCTTAATTGAATATATTTGTCAAATAAAATCATCAGGGACTTAAATTTGAGATATTAGATGCTGCAGGTCTAGGGTACCTATTATGCTTTTCCCTATTTGCCACGATATGCATACTGTTATAATGGTGGATACTCATGTTAAACATGGCCAAAGTTTCAAATAATGAGGTGACCGTACGAGCAAATAATCCTGGTGGGCATGTTCCTGTGAGCTCGAAATGCTCCATTTCAGACCCTTTTTTCTACTCTTTGCTCTGTGTGATGTCATTGAGAGCGGATATCTCTTATATGGTCAGAGTGCCAAGGCCAAGAAGTGGATAAAAAAGGATTATTTTGAGCTGTCAGTCATGCAAAGCTACTGGAGAAGAGCATAATAGGTCCACTTTAAACTAACCCTAATTTTCCGTCAGTTTATCAGTGAATTCGATTTTGGAATCTGTCTTTTTTTTTTTTTTTTCCTGCAGGATTCTG